>JAJONI010001251.1:0-13527 GCA_022190145.1 Pezicula rhizophila
GTTTGTTCTTTGATATCTGCATACTTATAGGTAGTACTTGCTTTTCTACGCTTGTTCTGTTGTACTTTTAATTCTAAATTGGGATTAGAATTTTTATGTGCTGGAGAAGAGATGCTAGCTTGTTAGTAATAGATATATTGTTGAATATGTCTTCTACGTAGCGGAGTTGGTTTTTGAAGATAGACTTTGGGTTTGTTTGTAGGGATTATGGAGGAGGGGATGGAAGGTTCTTGGAGGAAGCTTTACTGTTGGGATAGGATGTGTTGTCTTTCTGTCTATTTTAATTATTGGTAGAGAGTATTGTTAATGTGAAAGGATAGTAGATGAAGCATTAGGAAGATAAATTTGAAAAAAATAACCGAGCGATCTTAAAGAGCCTGTTTTGGAGTTGTTATTACTTGATTTCGACGCTATTTGGGAGCTGTTTATAGTCTTATTTTATAAGCGATGTTCTGTACGATATTGGGGTTTCACTTAAATCAAGCTTCTGGTTATTACTGATTGCTATGTCTAAGCTTGAGGCAAAAGGTACGGAATAACTACCCAGATCTCTTTGTGCTCACTTCCATTCTGAACAAGAGCCTGATCTTGAAAACTTTACACTGTAGATAGATGTTCTTGGTACCGATTATAAGCGCTGCTTAGTCCAAGCTACCTTCCTCATTAACTATATTGATGAACAAAACCTATAGATCTATACACAGTAGCAGCATTCTTAAATATCTCCCTCCAGCCCCCTTTAAAGTTGGGTTCTACACAACTCACAGGCTTGATATCACTATCAGCGTCATAAACCCCAGATAACCTCCAACCGGATCTAATACTAAATACTTAGTTACCACATCACTCTACCAAATCTGAAACTACAGAGGTATAGTTCATACCCTACACACAATCACCAAATCTATAATATAAATCACCAATCTCAAAAAGGCCCTTCCAAAATTTCAACGTACAAAGGGTATACCTCCTCCAACCCCTTCCACAATCACCACCATAAGTCTTATAACTATCACAGCACGCTTATTTACTTATTCAATAATTCTTAACACGACACAGCCTATAACCTACCCGCAAAGAAAAAGAATGTCACCAACCACCCTCCTCCTCCGAACCCTAACCTCCATCATAACACCCACTACCACCCCCTCCCTCTCACCACGTGAATTACCACCCACAACAACCCCCACCTCTACAACGAACAGTATTCCCTCCTTATCCGTCTATCGAACTGCCGGCTTCGCAATAATAATGGTTCTATTCATCATCGGTCTCACACTATGCTGTTGTCTCACCGGACGCGATGAAGAGAATCAAACCACCACCACAACCCCAAATCAAAACCCATACCCATCCCCAAACCGAAGCGCAACGCAATACCAAACTGGAAATCCATATCAGAACCAATATCAGAGCCGGAATCAAATACCAGGACAAGGATTTTATCCTTTCCGAGGAGGGTCTAGACCAATTGACAAACCAAGACGAACGCAAAATTCAAGTTTTGGCAGAGGGTTTACAAGTCAGACATATGGAGGAAGTTCGAGTGGGATGATTGGGAGGGATGCTAGGAATGGGAATGGGAACGGGGCGGGTAATTCAATTGAAGGGGAGAGGATTGAATTGGAGAATATGAGGCAGAAGGTCAGGGATTTGGAGCATAAATTGGAGGTTGCTGATCCGCCGCCTGTTTATCAACCGAGGTGAAATGATTAAAGGAAGGGGAAGGATGGGAGGGACAGAGTGTGAAGGTTGGAGGAGTTTGTTATTTAGTTGAAGTTAAAGATGTAGTTTGGAATCATTTACTAGTGAGGTGAGGGTGTTTATTTGAGGGTGAATAGACAACTTTGTGAGCTTATGCAGTGGTTGTGATGGCGGATTATCATTGATGGTTAAGACCCAGTAAACCTTTTTCTACGCAGAATCTGTGTTTGAACTCAGTGGTAATCGATTTGAGTCTAACTTATACATATATTTTGAAACTAGGCCCCTTCTCTACAGTGTTTACCTAATGTAGTTTAGTGATACGTAAGTATCCTGTTTTGTGTGCCACTTCTAACTACCAATGTCGATATGACAAGAATTGGTGTCGTTATAGTCGACGAATGTAACTTAACCACCACCGGAATTCCCAATGCTACCGACGCTAGAGTGGAAGTAAAGATACAATTATGTCCCCTTTCGCATGCTTCCTTCTCCAAAAGGCTTAGCAGCCAAGCACTCCGAGGAAATTTATATTGGAGTTCCGGTATCGTCTAAGGTTTTCTAATTAAAATAGATCTTAGATCTCTGCCTCCGTTATTGGAGATTCGTCATATCTAGATTCAGACTCTCCTTCAAGGACTTCTTAGAGCCGCAATTTTCATTACCTATGCCCCCAATATGATTCAAGTTATTGGTAAAGACAATATCATCCCTCCGATTATTTGGCTAAGAGAAAAGATCACGAACTAGCGTAAGGGCTTTCAGAGAAGCAAATTGCTCAAGCGTCTCGCAGACCGAGCGGGTAGTATTAATGTAATGGAGATGGATTGTCAATCTGTAATCACGTGTCAATTAGTATATCTTCACCTGCATTTTAGTAGCTCCTGTGGCCACTTTTCCATGCGAAATTGCCAATTTACACTAACGATTCAAGGATAGTTTAGTACCACATTTTTGTCGATATATTGACATTAAATAAGCCTCGTTTTGTGTGGAAATTAGTCTATTTCAGATGTTTATCTCTTAGTATATAGTACCCACAATCCTCCTACTTAAAAGGGGCAAGAAATCAAGTCTTCACAAATCCATGGTTTTTTACCCAATCTGCAATTACCCCATGTTTTCATATATTCAAAATGGTCAGAGGTCAGTAGGGATTAAAAGAGCCAAGGCTGAATTATACAACGCTCCTCTTGGATTTCAGAAGGGTAGCTGAGATTAGAAGTGACAAACAGGATGTCTTTATTGTAGTTGAAGTATGTCTGAGCGTTGTCTTTGGGCTCATATGAGGAGGTATGGTTGTAATGCTTGGCCATTACAGTATAAGCTTCTTGGCAGGTGAAGAGAATGTCGGGCATTTGGACCGGGAAATGCAGATATCCTACCCATTTTTATCCTTGACCCGCCGCTTTACAAGTCTTGCTCGTTCTCCTACCTATGTAACGTCCTCAAGATAAACAACCCGTGGTGGAATGGCTTCCTCCAATATCATGAATCGGACTGTTGAAATTCTAGTTGGTCTGACTCGTTTTAAATTGACTTCAACATACGAAAGTGAAATATAAAGATGAGATAAGCTGTACAAGTTGCTTGGGTGTAGGAGGGTTACGAACCTTCTTTTGGAAGGTCAGGGAGCTTTACGAATTGCCGTTCCACGTTCTCATCCTGCGGCCGTTCCACCCTTAAAGTTTTCTTCTTTCGCTCAGATGTGTTTGGCTCAATTGTCTGTTTCAACTGCCTTCATACGCCATAATTCGACAATAGTATTTTGCGGGGGTGACATGCCCTGCTGGTGGTTCTTGACAGTCACAGGAGGAGTAAGTGAACTGGAAACCGTGGGAACTTGGGGTTCTTCGAGAGAGGTAGCATCTGCCGTAGATATTGCAAGTTAGTGATCTTTGGCTGAGGTCAAGGCTGTAACTGTGCCAGCCATTGTGGGCAGTTCGGTATTCTGCTCCATCTCTTGATGCCTAAGGCGTGCTGCGTGTTGAGAAGGTGAAGTTGAGAGTTGAAGATGAAGTCTAAAGGAAGTTAAAGGACGTGAGGTTACGCCGGATGGGTAACTCACCTGTCCTAATAAAACTCTCTGTTATAAAACAATTCGTTATGGTAGGTAGGGATGCTTGGACTTCAACGCTAATATATCGAATTTGGTTGCTCGTGTACTCGGTTCAAAGTACTCATTTCCTTGGAGCAATAAAAATCTCTGAGTTGCCCATTTTAAGAATTTATAGCCGTATGAGTTCTACAAGAGTGTTAGTGATAACGGAATACTAGACAAGCGAGAATTGAGGTTTTCAAAGGTTCATGCTAAAGATTCTTCGATGTTATAGCTCGAAATTCAGAAAGAGAATCAAGGTGCTATGCTTCGATACCTTCCTTACCTTACCTAAGTAGTTAGGTAGGTAGGTAGGTAAATAGTGTCACATGATTTAAATTTTCTCACTAGTGTGTTCTGGCTATATAAATCCTAATAAGCAACTTTCCTCCAACGCCAAACCGAGAGCTAGCACCTGTAAGGATTTTGATGTCCCATATTACAGTTGCACTCAACGACTAACACTCAAAATCTGAGTTGGTCCAGTTGCCATGGATGTAAAAGCAAAGCTCTCAGAGCTCCTCCAAAGAGGTTACCGCCAAATACAAAAAATCAGTACGCCTGGTTTCTGTGTCTACAGTTTTGCCATTTTTAAATTATATTAATAAAGTTTTTTTTTCTCTTTTTTATATTTTATGTGGCGAAGCGAGTCCATATTCTTATTTTGGGGGGTATTTGGATGTTGTGCTAATTCACTTGTTTACTTCAAAGAAAGGAGGCGGTTAAGCGAAGCGAAATCTGTTAAAGGTATTCGAGCAGGTACGAAACCCATAATTAGATCATCTTTGAGTCACTTCGCTAGGTCAACGGGAGAAAGCGGTGAGTTTCTCCTATCAAATTTGGTTGTATCTCGTAATCCCAAAATTGGGGGGAGGGCCAATTCAGTCATCATCTTTGCTCGGATGTTGAAAACAAGAAGGAACCATAGTCAAGACGAACTTGAAGGCCCATACCCTGTGAGCTATCAGTGACCTGCCTCTACGATTTGAGGTCACCTTTAGGAGCTGTAACGTACTCGTACTCATCAAGTACTATGACCGGGTCAAAAGTTTATTTCCACTCTAGCAAACGTAATCAGAGCATGGGTATCATAAAACTGCTGAATCAACCCAGATATATTCTGCCAGAACAACCTTCCATGTCGATATTGAAGCCCTAGGATTCCTGTAGCAACAACAAGCTTTCAAAGACAGTGCATAGATTCGTCTGGTCTAATGTGAGGTATGAACCCGGCACCAAGTCGATCAAACTCTCGGAACTTGTGCGTTACTTTCGCATGAAGAATGGCCACGGTTTAATTATTCGTGGTCCGCCACTATAATTCCAGCCATCATTGATATGAGACCAGAGAAGCAGAAGAAGAAGAAAAAAGATCCTTCGGATACAGGTATTCCAGATAGAGAGGTTCCTTGACCCGGAACTGCGGAATGCCACTAATATGCGCCTCTCGTACAGTAGCTGCATATCTGTATCTCCATTCAGATCTCGTTAGCGTATCATGCTCCTAAGCAAACTTTCGCTTCCATCATCCCGCGAGATTGCAGTCTGCGCCTTAAGGACAGCGAATAAGTACAATGATGCGAACTATTGGGGTAATTGTAGTCTACTATTGTGTATTTTCTTTCTTCTGTTCTTCAAAGAACAGAAGAAAGAAGAGGGTTGTTCTTCGCTTTGTAGGGCCGACTCACCCTGGAAGCAACTTGGCGGCCAGTGATGCCAATTCCGGCGGGCCAGTTCAGGACGGAGTCAAGAAGAGAAGGAAGGAGGCTTGGTGATCCAACCAAAGTTCTATTCCCAATGAACCGCGGTATGTACTTAACCACACTGGTGGTGACCCACTAGTAGGATATTAGCCTAGAAGCTATTATTGGGGCTTATTATTCTCCACGCCGATCAAGCGGTTTGTTTGTATGGTTCTCCTCTCACTGTCGCTGTGAAACGTCAAACGGCGGTATTTCGTACGGCAAAGGCTGTAAACGCGGCGGACCAACACTACTTTTTGTGCCATACCCTTCCTTAATTTTGCCCTTCCCTCTTTTCCCCATCGATCGCATCCTCCAAAGACAACATCTTCTCAGCCATTTGATCCAGAAAAGAGTGATGAATGTGATGTCGTGCATGAACAGGTTGTGCTGGAGCATTGAACTGTGGCCACTCACGCACCTTAGCGTTGTTTTTCGGTTGCCCTCGCCAATGCAGGATCATGCGTTCTCCTACATCGATCCATGCATTACACTCTCCACACCCGGCATACCGACAACAAGAAAAAGCTCTCTGGGCCGGTATCCTAGTTCCGCTGCCTCAGAAATCCCATTCTATCCATCATATCCGACTCTATTCGACACATGGCCTGCCTAACCTAACTCTATCCCGCAAGCCTTCCTAGTGCCTTCCCCCTCCCCCCTGTCGCAAAACCCATGATGTATGCGCCTTCGTACGGGTTTGGCGCCCCAAACCACAATGGACCACCGCAGCAGAATCCCCAGCAGCACCTCCAACAACAGCATCAGCATCAGCTACAGCACCAGCACCAGCAGAATATGATGTATAACCCGGGTCAGCCACAGCAGCTGCAACCGCAGCATCCCTATGGCGCTGGTCCTAACCACGCCCCCGGCCCGAACATGTATGGAGGTCCTGGGAATAATGGGGGGATGATGCAGAATACCGGATTGGCGCATGCTGGTGCTGGACACGGTACGTTGCGTTGCACCCCTCTGCAGGAGTTGTTTATCTTCGTGCCCTCCCCAGCTATGTGCTCGTTACGATTCGGTTCTCTTGTTCTCATTGTTTCTGGGAAACGGTGGATGGGCGAGATCAAAAGCTTTGTTCTCGAGGGCTATTGATGAGAGAATGGCTGCTCCCCGAAATACAGCACTCAAAACGCGCTTTCCTTTTAGGCAAACATCACTGATAAATATATACAGTTGCATCTCCATACCAAACTCCTTATACGAGCTCTCCATACGGGGCAAGCATGCCTGCTGCAACCACAGCTTCAGCCCCTCTTCCTCCAAACTATATACCTTCCGCGCCTAATGCGCCAGCCTTCCAAATGAGCGCAACCCAGTCCAATATGCTACAACAGCAACAGCAACAACGCATGCACCCCCCTTCGACCTCTACTCCTCAGGCAAACTCTGGGCCACGCCCTTCTCCATATGGCGGACCTCAAGGGACACCTCCCAATTCCGCGCCACTCCAACAGTCACAATTTTCCACGCCTCAGACCTCTAATCCACATTCCCATCAACAGCCTTTGCAAACTCCTAGCAATCCGCAACAGCAAGGTGGAGGAGGGGCAATGACACCACAGACACCAAACTTCCCTCCAGGAACTGGCAATGTGGCATCACAAATGCCAGCAACGCCACTGAGCCCGGGGTCGGAGAGTCGCGAGAAGGAAAGAGTTAGTCTGTTGCTGGAGATCAATTCGGAGTTATTGAAAGAAGCTGTTCGGTTACAGGCTCTACAAAAAGAGAATAATGCGAATAGTCCTGAGTCTGCTTCTGGAGAGAAAGATGGGGCTGAGAAGGAGAAGACCGAGTCCAAAGCTGCGAAGTGGAAAGAGTACGCCTTTATAACTTCCTGATATGTTGTCGATTTTGCTAATTGATGATTAAATAGATGCATGCGCCGACTTCAATGCAATCTAGCATACCTTGCTGCCATCGCCGATAGGTCACATAAACCTTCATCACAAATCCCCCCTCATCCGGCAATCATGAGCGCACCACCATTAGGCTCGAAACCTACATCTCCTGCAACTGCCTCCCCTAAACCTAAGTCGGAAACTAAAGAAAGTGGAGACCATGATGAGGAGAGAGGCGAGTCAATATTGAGAGAGCAGTATCAAAGGCTGCAAGCACTCTTTCCCGGTGTCGATCCGAATAAAGAGCCGCCGATGCAACCGGCCATGAAGAAGCCGCAGGGCCAAGCGCAAACCCAGGGTCAAGGACAGGCTCAGGCTCAAGGGCAAGGTCAAGGACAAGGACAAATGGATAATCAACAGATGTTAAAAGCACAGATGCAGCAGCGGCTAGAACAGCAAGCCAAGCAACAACAAGTCCAACAAAACATGCAGCAGAACATGCATCAAAATATTCAACAAAACATGCAGCAAATGCAGCACCAGCAACCGCCTGCAAATAGATGATTTTTAGAAAGGAGGCTATATATTTAGTATGGATACCCTTTGTGCGTTTGGAGTAGCTTTGGTGTTTGGGGAAGGGAAACAAAAACAATGAATGGATACGAAGGTGGTGAGCAGCATTCGAAGTATTAAATGTAAGAAAGAGCGACAGGTGGCATGAATATTTAGTACGAGCAGTGTTATGATACGACGAAGACGACATTCTAATTTCATTTAAAAGTACAATGATCATATTGTGGATGGATCACGTGCATCACAATATATGAAGAGTAAGCTCTCATTATTGGAATGATTTCCCACTTAATAACTAAGGCGATGAATGCCTACTGCATCGAAGCAACTTCTAAATGTCATTTCCACAGGCAGTCTGATGTCGCCTGGGATGATAACAGGCCCAAAGTAGCTGACGCGTTAACAACGATTCTTGCCCAGTCTCTTGTTTTCTATATGTGAAATGACCTCTATAAGGTTGATCATCCTTGGGATTAGAAGCTTCTATACAAGTGTCTAGATATTACTGAGACCTAGGATAGTTTTTGTAATGATGTTTAGTATATCTACTACGTGCAGCATAAATATGAATTGGAGGTCCTTCAGCTTACCTGCCAGCACTTTGCCATCCGTTCCAAAATAGCAAAATCCAACTTCCAAAACCACCAGTTCCATCCATTCTCATCCTCACAACTTCTCCGACACCAAAGAATCATCCCCAAAAATCACAGTAACAGTAATCCACACCTCCTCCCACAAATCCCTACAATCATCCTCAAAAATCCTATCGATCCACCAAAACCTCCTCAATAACAACCTCACATCCTCCCAGCTATAAATCGGCAACTCTCTAACGAGCTTCACTAGTCGAGCGACTAACCATGCTCGCTCTCTGGTACCAATCACAGCAATACCTCCTATAAAAAGGATCCACGTGAAAAGTTCATTGATTTGTGTAACTTGTATTGTATTGGCATTATCCAGATCCAAAGATTCGAAGCACGATTTTAGTTTTCGGATCAGGGCGTCGTTTGTTGATAATATTGTTTTGGGAAGTCGATCCATGTTGAGGCTGATATGAAAACGGTAGATGGTTTCGATATATATCAGGCATCCGAGACGACATAATTCTTCAAGAGCGGGGCCTTGAGGAATTTGGTGGTCGGAAAATTGGAGGATGAGGAGGTGGTATTGGAGGGGTGTGGATATTTGGTCGAGGGTTAGGAGTGGGAGTCGTGATATTGGTGTGGTGTTGAGGGTTGTGGTTAGGTGTTGTAGTGAGTTTAGTATTCTTATTATGTCGCTATTGAAGATGGATATTTCTAGTATGTTTTGAAACCCGTCGCTGAGTGTTGGGGTGGGTTGTTGGAGTGGTAAGTAAGGGAGGGATAGACAACTTAGATCGAGAGCTGTGAATCGAGGTTTTGAAAGTATACTGATGCTGCCGGTGAGTTCGGCTCTGTGTCAATGTTAAAAACACTTATCGTCTATGAAATTGCTTTAAGGAAGTGTTATTTATTACCTCAGGACTTTGTTTCTGACGACGTCGCTCAAGGTTTTTAATCCTCCTCTGATTTGTACCATCTTATGCAGTCCATCTATGTGAAGACTCCAGTTATCGAAATTTCCTGCCATGCACTGTTCATTGTTCCCAACTATTAGCTAACTGACGCATCCCAAGATGAAGCTCAAATGAAAATCAAACACAAATCTCAATCAAAGGGATATGCATACTTCGTATTCAGCAAGGTGTGCAACCGCAACCATAGTACTTTCCGATAACTCCGAACCAGGGTTTTGAAGCCGAGTACTCAGGAGATGAATAGCTTCTTTCATATGTTTTAGTTTTAGAATTGATTCTCGTCTTCCTGTTTGGAGGTCTGTGAAGAGGGCTACACCGCAGAGGATTGAGTGGAATAGAGCTGCGTCTGTCATTGCTAGGGGGAACCAGCCGCCGCTGACTGGTATTGTTGGATCTGAGGTACTGTCTGGTTTGAAGGGACTTGAGCTTGTTACGTTGCTGGTTATGGAGAGGTCTATTGGGAAGATTGATTGTTAGCATATGTACCCATGTATTATTCTTGGAACTGTTTTGTAGTAACGGATTTGTAGGGCGAGGAGAGCTGTTTGCTGGTGATAGTGTGATACTTACAGCAGTGCATAAGCGGATACATGTGTGGTTCCATGTTTACTGGGAATTTTGTAAATGCATCTGACGATGAGAATGGTTGACAAGAAAGTGACATGGCATGTGGAGGAGCTAACTCCCTGGGCTTGGACTGTAACATTTTCTTGCATAAAGTGGTGTGAGTAGAGAGAGGTCCTTCCTGCACCTCTTTCCGTCCTTGAGTGTTTTGAATCACGTGTGTTCGAGGGAGTCTTTTCGTTCTTCTACTTTTGTCGTAATTGACGAATTTCAATGGCTGTGTATCAGCCTTTGCTTTTTTGGATTGAATGAGAATAGTCTCTTTAAAGCATTTAGACTTCGCTGTCACTCAAAGGACTTGGGCCTTTAACTCTATCACTCACCTTCTTTAGATTTTTCGGGGGTTTGAGTCTGCAATCCTATGACAGGTTCTTGCCAGGAGATATCGTCAGGTGGTTTATTCTTCGCGTCGCCATCTTTGCTGTCAAAAATAACGACTAGCGGATATCCACCGGAATGGCGGAAATAACCATTCTCGTCTCGGATTATTTCTGAATGTGCGCTGCTATTCATGATGTCGTTTGATTATTTGTGATGATGATGATGATGCGGTTGACAACCATAGCGAGCGGATGTCTGTCGATGGCTTCGATGGATTCGGTTAGCGTGAGAGCCGTAAAAGGAAATTCTGAGGTGGCAGGGATTTTGACCTCATTAGCTCGCTTATTACGGTTTGTTTTTTTGGCACAGCACTGGAGATCAAGGAGTAGATAACTCGGGGAAGAATGGTGATGTATTTCGTATCACTTTCGAAGAGCTGATTAAAATGAATTGTGATTTAGCTATATTTGTCTAGCGTGGATGCCGTAAACGGTAATTATATTTTGTGAGATTTACACTGCCTTGATAGGCTAGCTTGATAATCCATTACGCCAGGTTTTGAGGTTCAGGTCAGAGATATTATATTGGCACTGTACAAATTGGTATGTATAAATATCAGAATCATCCACTTGTTCCTTGGGCAGAGCATTTCTTCAGTTATCACAATTGTTGTAGTCTACGACGTCTACCACTATCGCTTAACTTCTCGCTTAACCTCCGTTTTCACTCAACCATCTGCTTAGATACCGAAGTCATAACCGTGTTTCTCAGGTCTAGATCCACGGGTCGTAATGCCACGTCCGTCAATATCAAGCATATTGACGCAAATTTACCCTCCCAAACCCGGTTTTACAGAAAAAGACCTGTCGAATCTTCATGGCAAAGTGAGTCTTCCCAAGTACCACGAGGTGCCACTCAATTGATATTCTTTGCAGGTCTACCTAGTGACGGGGGCAAACAGTGGAATTGGCAAGGAAACAGCTCGAATTCTCTACTCGAAACATGCAAAGGTCTACATCGGTGCCAGGTCCGAAGACAAGGCAAACAAGGCAATCGAAGAAATCAAGAAGGCATCACCAGAGTCCAAAGGAAAGTTGGTTTTTTTACAATTGGACCTCAACGACTTGACAAAAGTCAAGACATCAGCCGAAAAATTTCTCTCCTTGGAGACGAAGTTGCATGTCCTGTTCAACAATGCTGGTATTATGGGACCGCCGCAGGGATCCAAGAGCGCCCAGGGCTATGAAGCTCACATCGGCGTAAACAACGTAGGAACCTTCCTGTTCACAAAACTCTTAACGCCAATCCTTACATCAACAGCCAAAATCGAGCCCCGAAACACAGTGCGCGTGATTTGGGTTTCATCATCCGCGACAGAAATGCTAACCCCACCTGGTGGTGTCCCACTTGACAACTTGGATTATCACCAAGAAAAGAACGCCACTTATAAGTATGGTGTTAGTAAAGCTGGAAATTATCTGCATGCTGCCGAATTTGCAAAGCGTTATAAAGCAGATGGCATTATCAGCGTGCCCTTGAATCCGGGAAATCTTCACACGGATCTGCTCCGTACCCAAGGGTCCTTGAGACAATTGATTATACGATATCTTTTTCAGTACCCACCTGTTTATGGGGCGTACACCCTATTATTTGCGGCAATATCACCGAGCATTACAATTGAAAATTCTGGGGTTTGGGGTAAGTGCTTTGTTTTTACGATGGCAAAGATATTTGACTAACACTTTTTAGTTGTTCCCTGGGGTAGATTCATGGCAATTCGGAAAGACCTGATCGATGCGACGAAGACGGAGGCAGAGGGTGGTACTGGAATTGGGCTGAAGTTCTGGGAGTGGACTGAAAAGCAGGTCAAACCGTTCATTTGAGGTTTTTGGGAATCAGTTCGACGCCTTCGTATTCATTTTATTAGCAGGTTTGACCGTTTATTGCAATGATAATTCGAAATTCTATTTGCTTGAAATCTGTCTACTGTTTTTAATCTATTTCATGGCCGATTCAGCGAAGTAAATACAGAAACTTTCAGCTGAGCGAGGGAGTTATTGGACTAGACAGAGAGGCGGTCTAGATTCGGTATAATACAAAAGGAAGTACCTACTAGCCACTATCCTTCGCGTATTAGCGATACACAGGAGGCATCCTCTGAAACACGCAAAGTGATACATTGCTGCAATACAAGGAGCTCACCACATGGAGGATAGTTTCGAGGTATTTATTGTGCTTTGGTAATTCAATGACAGAATATTGCAACTGTTGAACAGTAAAGTGTAAAGTTATCATGTGACATAATCCCTTTCACTGAATAACACTCATCACCAGAAGTCACCCTCTCCTTTAGCCAAAGATATTCATGTCTACGCAACAAGTTCTCATCACACTTCAACTGCTCTATTAAAGCTGGTCTTGTTGGTGGTTTGTCTTTATAGTTTCAGCGACTTCTTCAGGGTCCAAACTAGGAGGACATGAGGTAATGTCAAGCCGTGAGATCTCAGATACACGGAAAAGCTTTGTGCGTTCTGCATCACGATCGAAAGGCATATCTGCTGGATATTTCAAAAAAGAAGAATGCGTAGATAGCAGCTCAGGGTCGTTGGCGAAGATGGAGTTGAGTTTGGCATTTGTCTCTGTGATTGAGGATAGGTTATCCGGCATAAAGTCAAGCATTGTTTTGCAATATTCGTCATTGTCAGGGCCAGCCAATCCTACGAGGAGTAATGCTAACAATTAACCTAATAATATTATATGTTTCGCGTTCTTCACTCACAGCGGTCTTGGGATTTGTTGCAATAAGATAGAGTCCTTCTAAGGCAGGCGAAGCTGAGGTACTGTTTCGCTGGGTTGGGTATATTGGTGACATGTTCGAAAGGGTGTTTAGTAGTAGTGGTGGTATATCTAACAATGAGTGAAGATGAATGTTTTATTAGTGAGAATATTGTGTAACCTCTTATTACTTACTAAATGTAATTGCACTAGACAAAACAGGTTGATTTTTAATGACTTAGATCCAGTTAACTCCTAACTAATATTCTATCTTCTTAC
>JAJONI010001252.1:0-13527 GCA_022190145.1 Pezicula rhizophila
AAAAGAAAAGTTAGATATTATTTATTAGCACAAGAGAGCGTATTTTTTGCATTATCCTTATGAAATAATGTAATATAGAGAGATAGGTGCAACTTTTATAGGTAGGTACTATCCAGTATTTGCAATAAAGAGGACCAGGCATCTCGCTTAGCAAAAAGGGGGGAGTAACCTGTTTGCTCAAATACCAGAAATCAAATCTATAGTTAAGCCCCTTTGAAATAAGTTAAAGGAATCTAACAATATTAAACCAAGAAACAGGCGTTGAATAGTTTGGTCCAATACTTAGATATTCTCTCCTGCTACAGACAATAAAAGAAACGTCAAAGGAATATATACAATAATATTACTAGGTGACTGTCCGCGTCTAGAAGCGCCGAGACATTTTTTGAAGCCCTTAACATTGTGTGGGCGTCACCGTCCTATTGTCGGTACTGCCTTTGTGCAACGACAATAAGAGACAGCGGCTTTGATTATTAGGTTGCTTAAAGCAACTTGGTTACTTAGATTCCTCCTATTATCCTCACTACTTCTGGTATGTATTTAACCTTGATCTTCTAGTTTCAAGTTACTCAAACTAACTTACCTACTCAGATCCATCCTTCAACAACCATCCAAACTTCACAACTACATGTAAGTACCCCCTCCTTTAATCTTGATCTGAGTTATCAAAAACAACTCGGCTCCTTGAAATCAACTTAATCACCTAAACTAACTCAGTCACTCAGATCAATTCTCCCAAAGACCATCATTCCCAGCACTGTAAGTACTCACCGTCCTCACATTCATTAAGCTACCAAAACCAACTCAATAACCCAAACCCAGCAACCCCACCACTACACCAACACCAGCACCAACACCAACCACAACCAACAAAATGCCACCAAAGAAGTCCCCATCACCAGCCCCAGCCGACCACCCCATCTACGGATCAGCCGGCCCAATGCGCGGTATTCTGTGGCCAGGATACGCCATTGACAACGCCTATCCAAAAGTGGAGTGGAAGGTCTTCGGTGACAATGGCTGCGTTGTGGGAATGTGCTGGGCTAAGCAGGCTGCGGCTGTTAGGGATGGTGCTCATGGTATGTGGTTTCTTACTTTTTCTTTTTTGAACTAAGCGTTGTTGTTGTTGGATATTTTGTTGTCACAGATTTCGTCTCTTTTGTTAGGGCTTTAAAACGAAATGAGACTTTCTTTTTTGGCTTTATCTTATTTAAATGTCTGCTATTGAATATTTTGTTGTTACAGATTTTGGCTCTTCTATTAGGGACCTAAGCAAGCGAGGCGTATTTTCTTTTGTCTTTCTTGTTCTGTTAGGTTAGGGAATGTGTTCTTTATTGTTGTTCCACTGCACTATGGGTGGCAGTTGATAAGTGTAGATACTGCTAGGTGAGTAGTATCTCACTTTCTCAGCAGAATTATGAGTGAGAAGGAGGTGTTTGATTGTTTTAAGAAAGCAATTAAGCGAAGATGTGTTTTTTATGTTTTTCATTTCAACATTGGGTTGCCAAGTTAAGCTGGGCAACTGAGTTATTCGGAGTAAACAACTTGCTCTGAGTAACTCACTTGCTCTGGGTAACCCACTTGATCTAGATAACCCACTTGCTCCAAGTACCTCACCTAATCCAAGCCCATCACTAACATAAAAAAACCACAGGCAAGCACATGAGCGGAGTATCCAGCAACCCCTACGACGGCATCTACTCCATCATCGTCTCCAAAGGAGAAAACCAAGACTCCGGCTCCGAACTCTGGTATCTCCCATCCGGCAACAGCACCACCTCCTCCATCGCCAACGAAGCCGCCCTCGCCACAGACGATTCCCTCATGTTCGCCAAGTCCATCGCCACCCAAGAACCCGTCCGAGTCTTGCGTGCTGCGAGCGCCAAGTCCCAGTTCTCGCCCAAGATTGGTATCAGATATGATGGACTATATCAGGTTGATAAGGTGGAGAGTGTGGCTACGGATGCTGGTGGCTCTTATGTTCGCTTCCATCTCACGAGAATGCCTGGTCAGGCTGATATTGACACTGACCTTCCCAATGACACTGATGCTGCTGTTTTTGCTGAGGTGCCCAATGGATACTAAACGTATCACAGAGCAGCAGTACTCGCTATACTGTTGGAGCTATCGACGATTGAGCGTAGCATTCCTGAGCATCTTTAGCTCGTTGTGAACTCTCGATGATACACCCACCTGTGTTATGGTTGTTTATTTGGGATTTCTTTCTGAGTTTTCGTGGTGGTCTTATTACTGTCTCTCAGGAAGACTATTAACGTGGAAAGGGTCGTGATTTGGGTTGCGGATTTTTTTTTTCTCGACTTCACTGAAATGGGGAAGCAGATGCTCTCCTGCGATTACTGTCACTTGGGACCCACTGGGTTGTTCCTTACAGAGGAGTTTTCAAAGTGGCTTGGGTGGAGGTTTTCTGGGCGAGCAGATATTGCTTTGGTGGTATCGAGCTATTTGTTTTGTTCTTTTTTATCTGGTAGTTGTCTTTCGACAATTGGTGCGGATTATGGATCACAGTACATATGTGGTCATCAGTTGAATCTCTCTTCTGCTGTTGAACGCAAAGGCCTTTGGACTGTTTTCAATCTGGTTCATGAAATGAAAAGATTCTGTTGTATTTTGTAATAAATGGATCAACCTTCCAAAGAATATCCCACATCACCACTCTCAGCACCCATCTTAACCAACCTCTCCCTCATCTCCTCAGCCCTCTCCCGTTCCTTCCCATCCTTAATAACACTCAAATCAATCTTATCAACCCAATCCCTCAATCCATGCTGCAAAACATTCCTAGCCCTTAACCTACTGCCCCCAATATGCCCCATACAACCATGAAGAGTCATCCTCTCAACCTTGGAATCATAAACGCCACGATGCAAAATATTGTTATTATAAAACACCACATCCCCAGCTTTCATCTCCACAACCAACTGACCAGGTATCTCCTTCGCAAAAGGATCAGCATTGCGTTCCACATCAGTCCGAGCTCTCAAATGAGAACCCGGTACAACTATGAGACTAGCATCATCATATAACGCCATATTCCACTGAGCATGCCAAGCAGGTTCCTTCAATCTTTCCATTTCCTCCTCAGCAGTAGCTTCAGGAGGAATGCTATCACGATGCCACCTCAGTTCAAAATCTCGATCCGGACGAACCAATAAATTGAAAAGTTCCATCACTAATTTATCATCCGAGCATTGTAGTAATTCCTTTACTACATTTAGACTTTCTGGAGTGAAATACGACTGTGTGAATATGGCGTGTTCAGGCAATTGAGGATGCATTAGGAATTGTACTCCCCAGATCCCTTCGGCTGCTGGGTTTGCTCCGGGTGCGATATTCCAAGGTGGGAATTGTTTGGGGAGTGTTCGAACGTGTGGCCAATTTCCGGATCGGGCTAGTTCTGTTGTTTTGGAGCAGGCTTCGCGGAGGGCGCTGATTTGGGTGGGCGTGAGGACTGAGCGGATTAGGACGTAGCCGTCTTTGTTGAGGGCTTCGAGATGGGGTGCTGATCCCGTCATGGTTTGTGGTTGCTGTTATTTAAATGTTTTGATTGAAATCTCTTGTGTTATTGTTTCTGGTACGTTCAGATTTGGTAGGCACTTCGGTTGGTTGTGTTGTGTTCTGTTTTGGGGAACAGAGACCGGAAGACGTGTGGTAACTTTCTAGATATTACTGTTTCATAAGTCAAATTGATTCCGAATAAAAATAAGATTCACTTACACGGCGATGAAAGAATGCAGTAGAAGATGTCTTAGATGAAGTCTCGAGAATGGGATGTAATCCCTTAAGAGAAGTCTCTGTGGTAAATTCCCTTGAGTTATTTATTTAAGCGAGGCAAGCGAGCACATTAAAACATGTAACGTAACTCCGGACATGCATAATCAATCTTCGAAATTTCAGTTGATGGCCCTCGACTCAGGAGAAATGAAATGGCTTTAAGCAGGAGAGGTGAGGTGAGGAGGCTAACCGCCACAAGTGGGGAAATGTCTGCTGCAAGGTACTAAACAGGTCTTTACCGCTCGCCGTAAACTAGGTATTCTTACCTCTGCAGACAATAATCTCCTTCAATACATTTCTACCGCAACGTACTCCTGGCCGGTTTCGCAAACTGATTGTTGGATCTAGTACACGATGTTTGGAGCGTAATGATATCGGAAGTCCGGCGAATCCAATATCAGCCAAGGCTTGCAAGCCACCAACCCAGACGAATGCGGAGTGTGGTGAATTACGAATGCAGCGGCAACTCAATATAAAGCAAATGCTAAATGATCTAGATTTATTCTTGAAGAATTGACCTAGGCTGTAAAAAGTACATTAAAGCATCTATGTTAGCTGAGCTATATATTGTACATTCAAGGCACGCTAAAGGGATAAGTATACTTTTATTGAGCGAGCTTGCTCAAGTGACAGAAGCTAAAGAACCTTGGAACGAAATTAAATAGCTATTTAGAACAGAATATGGTTAAGAAAGGTGTTACATCAATACAGAGCCAAGAGTGCTAAAATAGGCCTCCTTGTAGTAGGCAATGGTGACAGTCACATGACCATTGTTTGACACACCTACCTTATGTTCAACACAAATTGAGATTTCTCCATATTATGATATTTTACCATTGGGTTATACTGAAGCAAAATTTACTACTGCTATTGAACCTGAATCATAACAAACTTTGGGCGCTCGCCAAATGTTGTGGCACGTGACAAACCGTCTCTCTGCTCGTCTTACGACGTGCTCACCTACCCTCAACTAATGTACTTGGTAGTCAGTCTCTCATATAATATCTTAGAACGGTCCATCAGCCCTTGTAACCTGTATTATTCTCTATATAATTTTGAGATAACACCTTATCGAAGTCGTTTAGTTCGGCATATCAACTTTTAGCGAGCAGGATTAGGGGGAGGGGGTTAAAACAAGTCCCTCTACTAACGAGCAAAGAAAAAGCCAAGGACTCTACTCCCTCGGTTCAAATCAGGCCACTTGTTGCTATCTAGAAATCTATCGATTAAGGAACAGCATCTCGATGTGCTCTTATCAGAGGTAGAGAAGTACACAGGTACCTGAACGGACCTTTGTCCCAATTTAGCGAAATAGGAACACTAAACCGACATAAGATAAATAATCAGATATCGGAAGTCCATGCCGACAATACCATTGATGGCCCTGGATGATATGATCGAACCATAGATATCACTTTTGCAACCTATTGTGATGTTGATCCTTATCTTATCTTCTGTATAAGTTACGTTCTATATTCCAGGTATGAGAAGATAACATGGTACACCAGGTATGTTTATATCAAAAGATGTTTTCGCTCTGGCGTAATTCTGCTCTAGAGCAGTTTAACTCCTCCTTTGCGTTGTTTACACTCCTAATCATTCACGATGTCCGATTTTGAAGATCATAATGATCTGGAATGGCCACCCGGAACTGTCAAGATAGAAGGTGCGTCCCAACAGTTCAGCTCGCCAAGAGTGGGCTACTGCTTGCTACTCTCAGAATTATAGAACATGGAGGTGGTTTGGAAAATTTGTTACTGTAACATACTAATATATATTTCAGATTTGTACAGAGGAGGTGAAATCATTCTGCAGCCACGTCCCAGTGTCGACCCCAATGACCCATTGGTAAGAGTTTTAGCCTCTACTTCTATATGTAGATGTGCTAATATATCTAGAATTGGGCACCATGGCGTAAATATCTGAACTTCGGACTGGCGTGCTTGTACGTCGTATTTGTATTCGCCGAGTAAGTATATACATCTTCGAACATCTCAACAACCTATTAAATTAACAAATGTAGTATTAACGTTGTAACACCAACATGGGGACCAATGAATTTACAAAACGGCTTCAGTTACGAACTCCTCAATGACAGCTATGCAGCTGGTTGTGCTGCCCTAGCAGTCGGTGGTCCGATGTTAATTCCATTTGCCTTGAAGTATGGTCGACGTCCGGTTTATGTCGTTAGCACTATCGCTCAATTCGCAATAGCGATCTGGACTGCCAAGCTACAAACCGTGGGCGATCTCATCGCTGTCAATACTTTGAATTGCCTGTTTGGAGCTCTATCGGAAATCATTGTGCAAATGACCGTTGCTGACTGTTTTTTCGTTCACGAGCGAGGACGTATGAATAGTTGGTATTGTTGGTTCTTGAATATCGGTGGTGCATTGGCACCTCTCGCAGCGGGATATATTACTGTTAATCAGGGATGGCGTTGGGTCTGGTGGTGGATGGCCATTTTCTTCGGTATCTCTTTTGTAATGTATGTGTTCATGTTCGAGGAGTCGAAGTATATCCCTATCGATAAAGGCATCGACCCGAATGATCTTCAAGACCCTTCGACAATTGATCATCCGATCAAGAGCGCAGATACCAAGACAAGGGCGTTGGATTCCAAGGATCCTGAGGCTGTAGTCAATCCAAATACAGAACATCAGTCTGCAAATGTCGAAATCAATCACACTATTCCATTGAGGACCTACAAGCAACGTTTAGCTCTCTGGCAAACGTCTCCGGGTTCATTCAGTCATTTCTTCCGTCACAGCTATCAACCGCTTATAGTATTCGGTACCATCCCAGCAGTCTTCTATATGGCATTGGTATATTCAATCATAAACTCCACAGCAACGGTGAATATCACAGTCATGTCAGAATATTTATACGACGCGCCGTGGAACTTCGACTCTTCACAGATCGGTCTCATGGGCCTCCCAGGATTTATCGGTACCTCACTTGGCTTAGTTGTCTGTGGGCCCGTGAGTGATTGGGGAATATTGTTTTTAGCCAAGAGGAACAAGGGAATCTATGAGCCAGAGATGCGACTTTGGGTTATAGCTGCTTTTATACCATTCGTACCAGCTGGCGTGTTCATGTTCGGCTTTGGTTTGGCTAATGGATCATCATGGCCAATTTTGGCTGTTGGATCTGCATTGCTCTCCTTTGGAACGGCGCCTGCTAGTAGTATTGCCTTGACTTATCTGACAGATGCTTATACAGATGTAAGATATAATTGTCCTTCTACTGAGCGCCACTGCTAACTAAAAATTTAGATTGTTGCGGACTCTATGGTTTCTATTACGGTCACCCGTAACATCGTTGCCACTATCTTTGTTTTTGCCATAAGCCCTTGGGTTGATGGAATAGGTTTGAGGAACGTATATGTCATGCTTGGAGTTTTAATGACGGTTATCCTTCTTTCGGTGTTTATATTCATTTATTATGGCAAGAAATTACGTATTAGAACTGCTGGGAGATATCGCTATTATGCTCGGAGGCAGATAGACTCTAGAAAGCTTTTGGTGTAGGAAGTTTAAACGAGGATTAGGAGTTATAAATAGACATACATAATTTACTTTTAATTTTATTTAATAGGAACCTAGAGCGTCCTCAGAAGGATTCGAGGTGAACTGAGAAACAGCAGGGATATATATGAGTAGTGAGAAAAAGAATAATCGGATTATTGCTGAAAATACAATGCACCAAACACTACGGAAGGAAGAGGAAAGGTCGACTAGGCAAGTGAATGAGTTGGAGTATAAAAGCTTAGTATTTATATGACTGAACTTGGTGATGGCTATGCATTCAACTTGAAATCATATATATTCGTAGGATACTTACTCTTTAATATCAGCCAAGACAACAACCCCCTCAGCTATCCAATTCTCATATTGCTTCTCGCGTAAATGTTCCATTCTCTTCCCCATTTTCGACATAAGTCTCATAGTACCCAATCTCTTCAAAGTTTTCTCAGACATAGTGCTAATAGACACATATAACCTCGGACTTGGATCAGTAGGCGATTTCTTCACCCGAGTCTGTAAGCCCGTCTCAGGCTTTCCAATCCAATACATGGCCTGATCTTGTAGTTCCCAGGCACTTCCTTGTGGTAGTAGAGGATCGTGTTTTCCACGATACCGGCAGACGGCTGTTTGGAGTAAAGGACAATGCCATGGAGAGGTTGTATGACACTTATGCTCGTCACTTTCTAGGCAAAGTGATGTCATACATGCAAATGTTGCGCAGTCTTTTGAGTCGGCTAGAATCCTAGCCCAAAGGCTGGCTTTTTCGCAAGGCACTTCCAGACACATAGCCATTGGGTTGCCTGAGATTTCATCCTTCGGGCATGCAATGCGAAGTTTTTTCCCTGTGCGATCAATTCCAGTATCTTTCAAGACGAGGAGAATGTACTGGACAATACGTTTGACTAATGCAACTAATTGTTGCGAGTCTGGTAGGAGATGAAGTGAAGCTATCCACTCTTTCAGATTGGTGCCCTCGAACGCTGCAATTATCCCATGATCTTTGAGCACTGTCCATGCTAGTGGCAGGGAAAGAGTTTGGACAAAGATTGGCATCACGTCTGCTAGCAAAACGCGAAGAGGTACCCTTCTTGAAACACCAGTACAGTAACTCACTTGCAAACCCCACGGCCGGTCTAGCTCTTCAAAGGGCATGTCTTGCGCCATCAGGCCTAGGAAATATTGCTTCCAACTATTTCCATCATGCCATGTCCAAGTCTTATTGAATTGCAGCTGGCCACCAGCGAATTGCTGCCCTGATAGTGCTATGCCAGCTTGGAATTCTGTGAAGTCCCAATAACCTCCATAAGTTCCGAGGTTCTCTAGCATTTCAGCGAAGAATAGCCATTCTTTTTTCAAGTCGATTGTGCACGCATCATTCACTTTCACACCTCCAGCAATGCGGAGTTTTGTTTTGGCAGACCAAGTGCGGTTTTCTGAAGCGAAAGGGATGGGCGTGAGTTCCCTACTCCAATGAAGAACTGTAGCATCCGAATCTGCAGCTTGAATCATGCCACCACCAATTAGGATGGCTTTTATCGATACGTCTCCTAATCTAGATTCTGTCTGGTTTCGTATGAACTGGCCTGGGCCCCAAGTATCCACTAAGTCAATGGAGGATGTTAATAGGTCATGCGGGGTTCGTAGTAACTGATCGACCGAATACATATCTCTCGAGAATACCATGACAGGCTTTTGGATCATTCCATCCATACACGTCAACTGATACAACCTGGCGGATGCTTCTGGATATATTCGCTGGGAATGTATCGATCCAAATAAGTGGATAACATGAATAGGCGTGTCTATAAAAAATGGGTGAAAAGTGCCGACGTGTGCACGAGTGTAACAGGAGAGACCGACCGTGAGAAGTTGTACTGCTAGTGCAAAACTATTCAACATCTGGTCGATAATGTTGGCCCATGGTATTGGGAGAGGTAGAGGGTCAAGAAACACCTGTATTATCGCTTTTGCTAAATCCTTGACTTTCATAATAACCGCGTCTGAAATTTGACTAATTGGTTTGGATTCGAGCTCTTGCTCGTTTTGAAGTAGGTTCATCAGAGCAACAACCAATTTTAAATCAAGTCGTCGAATCTCAATCTCGGGAATAGCTCCTGGAAAATCTGGGCGGCTCAGGATCGTAAAAGATTCGCAACAAATCCCATTCCTTTAACAGTAGCCGACAGCGGCACAGAAATTCTTGAGAATTTTGACAGTGTTCTGAAATATTTTGTCGTAGTAGTCAACTGATGTAAACTCAATTGCTTTTCGTTCGTATAGTTCGTATCGTTTGTATCGTCTGTATTGTTCGTAGATGTCTTCACTGACAACGCGTTGGTCATCGTCCGATTGTGGTCTCATATCATAAGTTACAGACGCAGTCGTCTTAGAACCCTCATTTTTGAATAAAACTTGCCCCATCCATTTCTCGAGGTCCCGGGTGTTTGGACATATTCCGGCAAGACCACATAGTTCTTCAACGATGACGGACCCAGAATCTTCGTCTGTGCTCCATGAAAGACGTGATGGCTCTATTATGGATGCTTTGGTAGATTCTTTTATATCCGTGGGTGATGGGGTATCCCGGAGGCCGGGAAGACATCGATGAACACACTCTGGTTGATGATATCCGGGCATGATCGTTGATTGACCCGTGCTTGCTTTCGGTTCAAAGTAGATCCATGGGGAATCCTTTTCGCTATTTAGGAGTAGTTCAGCCATATCACTCTCCGGATAACCCATCTCCTTGAGCTCTTGAAGCCACGCAAAATCATTTTTGGCCACAACATCAAAATATTTTTCAAGAACGCTTTGGATTGCTGTAACATCCCCTGAAGATATACTTTTTTGCAACGATACAAGTTGAATCTCTAAGGGTACGTCTTCTTGCGAAGTCCCTAATCGATTCTTTCCGCTATCGTCGTTTCCCTTTCGGGCTTGTGATTGATCCAAAACCTTGTTTTCAGGAATTGGGCTTCTTGTTAGGATCGATAGTTGAGGGTGACCATAGATGGTATTAACAGGAAGTGTGGATCGACCTTTTATTACGATATCACGGAATGCTCGCAGGCCGTCGTCTAGAAAGGGTCCTGGATACATAGTACTTGACAGAGTGCTTGAAGTATCCAAGAACTGTGCACAACTTAGCAAGCTCCAGAAACGATGGCAATCTATTCAATATTATTATAAGATTCAGCATTTATTATTGCTTCATGATCATGGTTCAACCAAGCATAGCAGTACCTACCTTCACTTTCGCAAAATTCTACTTCTAAACTCAGCCTCGAGGAAACGTTATTGACTTCAGGAGGCACAGTTGGCAGTCTATTGGCCGCTAGCACTATTTTCTTCGACTGCAGTAGTGGCTCCTGGACAGATTCGAAAGATATAACTATAGTAGACTGTTAGAAACCTGGCAGAGCAATCTAAATTCAAGATAGAATGATTGATAATGCGAACTAACCTGGAATTTCTACAAAGCCTGGTTGCTCACCCCAAGCTTTGAAAGAACGGAAATAGAAAATTGATATTGCGTCTCGGGTCGGGTCTCTCAAGAACCAGATTTTTCCTAAGCCACATTGCACTACGTTTTCTTTGATTGTCCTAATTGTCCGTATATCGGTATAGTTTAAAACTTCCTTTGACAGAAGGAGCCCTTGAAATGAGAGAAAGTCTGAACTCTTAAATTAGACGCGCTGCTCTGAGGATACTATTGGGACCTTACCCTTCTTGTTTTGGAAGGTATAGACGACTGGAATACGAAGAATCTCTTGTGTCCCATGTTCAATTCGACCAACCATCATCCGGTATGAATTGCCCTCAAATCGAACTTGGAATTTTTGCACGTTATCCAAAACGCTAGGATGGAAAAATGGTTTCAAAAAGGTGTCTGTTGTGGTTGGCTCAATCTCATCAGTGGATAGATCAATTTTTACACGTCCATCTTCACTAAGTGTCGTTATAGTTTGGACCTCCCCATGTTGAGACCTGTGAAGCTGTGTTATATAGGAACGAAAGGAGTAGCTCGAGAAAGAGCTATTTAACATGAGTAATCTAAACAAACTTTTGCTGGAGAAGTACTCTTACATATTTACTAGAATGCCCGGGTTGAAAGTTTCTGTTTTGTAACTTGGTGATGAAACTAGCGGCAAAGGATGCCGTGACAAAGGTCCCGTTGGGACAGAAGGAAATTGTGGCCCGAGTTTTGCCCTGAAAAAAGGACGTATTGATGAAGGTGCAGTTGAAGAAGTATAATGTGACGACGATCCAGTCGAATATGAAGAATACGCCGATTCAAAACTATTCTTAGACCGCAGTTTTGGTACAGGTACGAAGCTTGATGCAGTCCATCTTAAAGTAGAAGACACGTGATAGGAAGCTTCATTATTCACAGAAAATCCTGGAACTGAGTGCAGATTTGGGCTTGAATGAAGATCTGAACTCTGGATTGGATTTAATTGCGGAAAATCCAGTCGTCTACCACAATGCAGAAGATTCCTATGAGTTCGTTCCTTCAGCATATACCAAGCATCCAGTTCATTAGACATTACAGAAACATGGGAATGTGAGGCTTCGTCCTTGAGGTTGGGCCAGTCCTCATCCTGAATCTCGAATGAAAATCTACGACCGATTTCTTCGCCAATTGATTTACGCGAAGCTTGCAAAATCTTAATGGTGAATACAAAAACAGCGTCGTCGGCAGCCCCATCCCGGTAATTTGGCTCAATAGTAGATATGGGGGTGGCTATCCGCATGGAGAGATTTTTGAGTCTTCGGGAGATGACAATATGAGCACTGTCCTGACCAAGGTCAAGTATTGTGCTTGATTGTTCATTATAAGGCCTGGATTGAGAACTTCCAATGGAAACATATTTGTGTCGAAAAAGTGGTTGCAGTGGAAGTAGAATTTGTGACAACTGCCACAGAATAGAATCATGTAGTTGGTCATCTACAAGCCCGATGGAGTTCAAAACTCTTTTTATGTTGAGTATAATGAGAGAAATGAGTTCAAGATAGCAACATAGGAATTTGAGATCCGATGCCAGTAATTCAGCATTTGAGTTTCTACTCGACAGTTAGCCGCCGACTTTTGAGTCCCAAAATGGTCCTTCGCAGTGCAGACGTACTTCGATCCGTCAACTATGTGATTAAAGTTGAAGCTCCTATTTTCAAACCGAGTACGATCTCCCGAACGTTTAAGGCTGACGAGTTTTTGCAGCTCTTCTTGAAATACAGCGATTTCGTTTTTTTCAGTGGCCCAGTCTACACTTTGGAATAGATTTCTTGCAGCCTCGCATAAGATTTCTTCTCCCATGAGCTCTGTGACTTGCAGGTTGGCTTGTCTGACAAGGCTCTCGTGACGCGAGATGAAATCCCAGTAGCGGTTAAGAACATGCTGACTGAGGCCGTCGTGCCACTGCTCGCTGTATTTCAGTAGTTCCTTTTGTAATTCTGCGACATCAAGAAGTCCAACAAAAATTGACGCTGCTTCAGCTGTAACCCGGAGCCTCCTGAAAGCAGTTACCCAAGCCTCCAGCAGCTCTATTATCCAGACATAAGACGGGGTGTCCATATTTGATGGAGTGAGGCATCCGTTGCATAGACTTGAAGATGTAGAACGCAAGCCTGATATTATTTAGAACAGAGTAGGTATGGAGGAAGGCTATGTCACGGGGTCACCCTACCTGCAGTACCTATGTCTGACAAGGCTTGCCTTCCAGGATCGGAGAAACGGGGCGTCAGTGTGGGCGCTTACGCAGGTGTAAATCTGAGTGAGCTAGAAACCAGCCACCAATGTTTGGACATTGGTCATATTAGTACTCTCAAATTGATTGTGATTTTTTTTCAATTCATTGTTAAAGTCTGCCATTAATCGCCAAGCAGGGGAGAACCGCTTGATAGAGGGCTTTCCAACACAGCCTTTTAATGTTTGCGTGAAATTAATTTTGATAGCGTGCTAAGACTGGCTGGCATGGGGGCTAGTGCTTGAGTGCTGCTACGGAGCCCGATAGATACCCTCACGCCATAACCCAAATCTAATTTTCGTGAAACCACTACTACAAGTAAATTACAACCCCCTATTACTATAACTAGCATTGATCTATTCTAATTTGTACGAAATTAACCTAGATATATTTACTTACTTCTTAGCTTTACTATTATAACTACTAGTCCTAGGAACTATATAGAGGTAAGCTTTTACCTAGGT
>JAJONI010001253.1:0-11804 GCA_022190145.1 Pezicula rhizophila
AATTTTATAAATATAAATAATTAATCTAAGTAAAGCCTAGGTATTCTATTCGAAATAATAACATATTAAAAAATAGGATATAGTTATAGTATAATTTAATAGAGAAATATTCTCAATTTTTAAGTGAGTTTTGGTGTAAAATCGCTAGTGTCCGGATAAATGTGGACTAGTACTGTATGAATACATGATGGACAGCAACCCAACAATCCAACAACCCCAATTCCACAACCCCACAAATCCCTCCTTACCTCTCTTCAAAACCAGCAAAATTTTAATCTTACATGTAACACAGGTCAATCAAGCCCAATCAAAACCGCACAACAGGAACCAAAAAAAGAGGACAAAAATATTCACTTCATCGAATACTGCACCCCTCCCTTCCTTCATCACAGATGACACCATCATCAATCAACCACCAACCACTGGAAACCACAGCAAACTACAGCGAACCACTACTCTACCTTCAGCAGATACTCCCCCCCCCCTCGCCATAAATCACATATATAAAAAAATGATAAAACCACTAACACGACGGGAACCAACACACTCCAAGCATCATCGCAAAATCCTAGTATCAGCACACAGCGTAACGCAAGGGAATCAATCCAGGAAAGTGATCTACCAACCACGATAGCGATCGATGGTCGAGCATAGAATGTCTAGAATGGTTGACTGAAGTGACCAAATCCCTAGAGTTCAGTACCCAGTCAAGGAACGTCCAGAATCGGAAATAGCAGCAGGCACTGCAGCAGAGAGAGTAACTTGTGAAAAATGTGGACCACGACTCTTTGCTTTATTTAGAGAGTGATAATGTGGGATGCGGAGGTTGGGCCTGGTGCTGGTAGCTGTGGGTATGAGTTGAACTTTTTTTTTTAGTCTTCGTAGTGGGAGGGAGGGGGGGAGGGAGGTGTTACCTACCTAGTTAGTTAGTGGTGCTACTTGTTGGCTATTAGAAGCCTGCCTATTTATTGATTGAGGAGTAGTGGCAAATTGGGTACCGTACTGGCGAATATTATGGGTCTAATTCAAATATACAGGAGTCTTGTCCCTGCGAGCCTGGCTTCGTGGGCGATCGATAGTGATGTTGGTTAGACGAGAATCAAGAACCAAGTACGTAAATGGCAATTTCACTTCCTGCTATTGGGCCGACAAGGGCGTTATATCACCACGAGGACCAGAGAGGACTGACTGAACCTCGCCACGAATCACATCGGAAAGCACACGAACATCATCGAAAATCAAACCTCAAGATATATATATCTCTTTCCAAACCAAGAATTAAAATAGTAACAAGAAAAAAACACCCTTTTATCTAAATTGCAACCACCACCTCAAGGCCCAACAATGCTCTGGATATCATCAACCCTCCTCTCCTCAATCCACCTAATAGCCTCCTCCCGATTCCTGCAAACATGAGCCTGGCCCTCGCCAGTATGATCGATAGCCGAAACGGAACCCTCGAGCGTCATATCCGCCATACACAAGATCTGATTTCTCAAATATTCAAAACAATGAGATGCGTGATAATGATCCTCTTCGCCGCCGAATCCATATTTTTCTCCTTTGGTGAAGGATAATTGATGATAGGAATCCATTGTGTAATAGAGACAGTGCATTGCGTGTGTCCAGGATGCTTCGTAGATTGCTCCGGACCGGATGGGATCGTCGTTGACGGGCTGGCCAAGTAAGGGATGTTGCTTCCAGTCGGGGATGGAGACGGTTCCTGAGCCCTTTGGGAGGAGCATATCCCAGTTGTGGCGAATCTCCATACGGTTGTCGTTGGTGCTCATATTTGGGGTGTACATTTCCATGTTTGGCGTTAGGAGGGTGTATTTGTGGCTTTCTAATTTATTTGGTTAGAATAGGTTTGGTTTGGGATAGGAGAATTGGGGGGGAGAGAGAAACTTACGAGGAACATAGAGACCGTTAATATCACCCCCCGTCTCCGTTATCTTCTCACCCACCCGAATACTCTCCTCCAAGGTATCACTATCCAAGAAAGTTGAAGGGTCCTTCCTCCAAAGTAACACGAAAAGAATAATGGTTTGTAATAAAATAACGGTTCCCCATCTCGCCCAGGTCAAGAAGGTCTGCACTCCGGATCTTTTACATCTTGGCTGGCTGCTACGTTGTGGTGATCTTGAAGCATGACGACGTCCATCGAGTTTAGATTGATTGGAGAGAAAACCCTGTGAGCAGGCTGTGATATCCGAATCATTTTCGTAAGAGTCCTCGAGGTCTACATCGTCAACAGACGAGTATTTACTCTCAAGCTTTGAGTTTGGAAAAGCCATTTTTGTTTTTGGAGATTGAGATTTAGAATTGTAAAAGGGCGTTAAATCTGAACCTGCAGGAGAATGAAGGAGAATACAGAATCCAGTTCCTTGGTTTGTTTGAAAAGGGAGAGAGAGAGAGAGACAGAGAGAGGAATTAACGATTGTGAGACGCAGACAAGAAAGTACAGATCCTGCTGCAGAAAACGAACAACGACGTAGAAAGAATGGTTGAGTAAGTAAGTAAGAGAGAGAGAGAGCAAGAGGGAGAGGAGAGAGAACAGCCACTACTGACACAGGCCCTCCTATGGCTTGATTTCTTGCCCTTCCTTCAGACGCCTAAAACGAGTAGTTTTGCTTGTCTCTTGGCTTTTCTTAGAAAGGCTTGTCATATCCGATATGCAACGGCGCGCCACGGGCACCAACGACCAAGACCGTTGAAAGGGCTTGAAACACAGACTCTCGCTGGAGTCGGCGGGACATAGTGTACAAAGTAGAGACAGTAGTACGATAGTACCACCAGATGCGGCTCCAATTTCCTGGGAAGGCCCATGCACTGCAATGCAGGATACAGTTGTGGTAGCAAGAAGAGCCGATGTCTTTCAGGGACTACGAGCGTGTCCACATGGGTCCAGACAAGGACATGCTTGGTGATTACGGTACTAACCGTATAACCGTGTAACCGTGTAACCGGTGTAACCGTGCAACCATGCAACGTTTACTCTACTGTGCCTTTGATTTCCAGCCCTGCCGATATTTGGTGAATCGTCTCAAGTCCTGTCCTGTAGTTGGGGGCTCCTTTTGTTAACGGGCGCTAGCGATGACGAATTTGCTAGGGGGAAAAGCCAAAGCCAAGGAAGGCGGCCGAGTTATGAGACAGGCGGCAAAAGACGGAAGGACGAAACGACACACCTCCTACTCCTACTCCTACTCCTTCTCCTCTTCCTCTCTTGACACTTGAGACGAAGGGACGTAGATCCTAAAAGCAAATACCGAGCTCGGTACGACCTACTCCATCATCCATTTATTCCCCAAGCAGTGGAGATTTTTTGGGAAACCCTCTACGTAAAAATGTAGTTGAGAATGAGGATAATGATGTTATTAATGGGCTGATATCTCCCCATAAACTCCATCGAAACTCCACACTATAGTTAAAATATCTACCGACATCAACGTTGCCAGAACGAGAGGGGGTCATTCGATATTAAAATAGATGAATGGATCTATCTGCCGGAGGTTCAATACCGAAAAAAAAAACGGACCTTTGTACTCCGTAACTAGAGATGGGAGGAGACTTGTATTCTTACCTTCGAATGTGTCGCATAATGAATAATGACAGGAGTCAGAGAGAACGGAGAATTTTCGATTGGTTTTCTTTCCTTTTTTGATACGTCTCACTGGAGGTGCAACTTTAGACGGCTTCTAGAATTCGCTCATTATCTCTCAAGTTACGAGCGCATTTACCCAAGACTCCCATGTAACAGACAATGCTTGGAAGAGCAGACCGATGTCGCAGCAAGAGAGAAGAACAGCGCAAAAGTCGACACAGAAATCTGAAGTTGTGAAAAATATTTGCCATTGAAAGTTTATTTGTATATATACTGGCTTAATAAATGTGAAAATACGCTATATAAACAAAGACCTGTGAAGAAGACCTCCCCCCCGTGATACAGTAGATCATATTAAAAACTCTAAATCTACTCTTCAGATGTAACGTGGATATCAGGACGCTCCATGTTGCCCACGGAGTTCTCAAGAGCCCAGTCACGGACTTTGTTGAAGTTGCGGCACGTGTGCCAGCTGTTGAGTTCGGGCCATGGGAGTGGGTCATTCTCGAGCATGTAGAAGGTGAAGACACCGACATCAGCGTTACACTGAAGGTTCATTCGCAGGATTTCAAGGCAGTGATCTAGAGATTGGTATTAGTCTCTGGGGGAGGACAGTTCAGTTTAGGATGTGAAAGCGCTTACCAGTGTGAATCTGAAGTGCCTCGGGGCCATCCATGAACTCGCCAGACTTGTCCATGTAGTAATCTTTGTAGGTTACTTGACGGAGCAAGTTGACGCAGTGGAGTTGATGGAAAACCTCAAGACCTACACGAACGCTCTCTGCTCCAGTTTTGGGGTCCTTGTAGCGGAGAGAGTCTGCTGGCATATCGATGGCTCCAAGTTTCTCAATTGGAATAATTTGGTCACCAACTGTTCGCTATTAGTTTTTTTTTTTTTTTTGATAAATTGGATGCGTTTGATGTGAGGACTTACTGTCGTAAGATAGAGCTCTCCACGCCTTGTCTACCTCAGGTCCAGCTCCCACGTACGGCGAACCTTCTCCCATCGTGTTGTTAAACTTGACTTTAACATATTCCACAGCCTCGGCAGCAGGAGCTATCACAAATCAGTAACTTGTCAAATAAACCTCATGATGGAAAACTTACACCATGCTGAATATTGCTGCACCATCTTCAAAGTCGACCCCCGTAAAAAGTATGAAGATACGAACATCGAGAACGACATCAGTAGTAGAACAGCGTGTAGCAGCCACATCCATCTCGGACTCCATCTCGGCCGTACATCACCCAAATCCCTCTCATCATCCTCCTCTAATAATGTTGAAGCCAAACTATCCGGTGAACTCGATCTTTTCGTCTCGTAAATGGGTATGTCCGAGAACTGGTCGTCGATGGTCTTCACCGATTGATATTCTTGAGATTTTGAAGGCATGATGAAAACGGCGAATGATTGTACACTATATATAGGTGTAAAAACGAATGGAACGAATTACTCAGGCGCAGCCTCTGGAACACACAAGCAAATAAAAAAAACGAGGGAATTTGAGAGACTTCGTTCAACGAATGCCTTCGCAGAAGTGAATGTGATGGAGGAACAAGAGCAAAAACGTGGATTGAAGGGGGGACCACGAAAGACAAAACTACAGGAACCTGCGTACTGGTGCACAGCATTCAGCATTGCATCCAAGATGGATCCTCAGGCCGAAACCTGTCAACCGCCCATCAGATGAGATGAGACGTGATGTCCGAAGTGAGGGTTTCCACCTCCTGCAAGGCCGAGTTAAGCGACGTCGGCCAAGCGATAATTTGTAACGCAGAGATCTTGGAAACCCCACTGGAGTATCAACTCGAGGGAAATCTTAACAAGAATTAACCTTGAAGTTTAAAATCATGAGGCTAATCTTGCTTGAAATTGATCCCGTCGTCTAGGAAGTTGATACCTGACAAGTTCTGTGTATGGTTCGGGTAAGGAAAAGATGTGATGAACGTTATCGGATGGCAGACATATGCGAGGGAAACATTATCGAATGATGAAGTTCCGCTCTAGAAAACAATTGACTGCACCCCGCAATTGACAATACAGCGGTAATCAAAACATCTCCGCGTACGAAAGATGTGTGGAGTACGTACATTAGTATCCCATTAGCCATTTGGGTGTGTACCAGATCGGATACTGTGTCTTCGCGATATGCCCTATGCCTCCTCTCAAACAGTCTTTGGTCCGTAGAAACAATGAGGGAGTTCTTCAAACAATTGACTCATTTAAATGAAAGATGTACGGAGGTACTCACTGTAATGATCGCTGACAATGGACTGCTCTTGAATCCACGCCTCTGAGTGGACCAATACTATTTTTGAGCCTCTGAAGCAGTGGCATATTCCGCTGTGGGTGACTATTTAGTAGGGCTTTAGATTTTTTATGGACGGCAAGTTGTAACGAATGCTCCGAACTTTCACAGTACAGGGGGCACTCAGACCCTAATCCCCGGCGACGAAGCCTATTCTTGCCGCCCGCAGCAGTCCCCGGCTTAGCCTGCCTTACCGGTATTGATCCTGTGCAGCAAGTCAACTGAACATTTTAGGGCAGACGACGCATAGAAATTCAAGCATTGATGTTAGGGTCAACTGTCAAACAGAAGACAGGTCTGCACAAGGCGAATCCTCGCCGCGAATCATAGTACTTGTAGTCTTGTGGCTAGGTTCCGAAACATCGTGGGAATGGCGACAATTCTCGATATGATTAGATCATTGAATGCCGAGTTCGAGGAAACTATTGCCCGTCCCCAGCCCTTGGAGGCACCACTCTCGTTTAGGCCCAACTCGAGTTGAGGTGAGGTGAGACCTCCTCCGACTATCACTCATCTCCCGTCTCGAATTATTCTCATCACAGCCAGAGCCAACCCTGCTGAACCGTCCGAAGTTGGCGTTGGGGCTTGAGCTTCAAGCGAGGCTGGTCCTCTGCAGGTCCACAGCAAAGGAGCCCCCAGTGACGAGGAGTCGACTGACTTTTGTATATATGTGGTTATCTCTCAGCCCACAAACCCGCTCATTCTCACTCAATCACTTCGTATTTACCATCTTCCAGTTTCACCTTCTCTTCTTCGCATCCATTCCATTCGTTTACTGCCGGCCAGTCTTACTCAATTCATACACTCCTTCAATATGTATACCGGATCCATTTCCCAACTTGTTGCCCTTGGCCTCTTGGTCTCTGTTCCCCTCACAAACGCATATGCTATTCCTTCCCAGGCTGGTACAGTCGAGATTGTCGAGCGTGATGTAAGTAGATTAACTTTTCCCACTCCCCGGGTTCCAACTTATACTAACATTACCCCAGGAGTCTTTCCTTTCAGTAGTGGCTCGTGCCATCATTCCCGGACTTGAGGCCCGTCACCACACTGCTTCTCAAATCGCTGCGAAGAAGGCCAAGACCGGCAAGCGTGAAGCTCATCACACTGCTTCTCAAATTGCTGCTAAGAAGGCCAAGGCCGGCAAGCGTGAGGCTCACCACACTGCCTCCCAGATTGCAGCCAAGAAGGCTAAGGCTGGCAAGCGCACTCTTGCTGAGGATGAGGCCATCGAGGATGAGGCCGCCCAGGACCTCCTCGAAGATGAAGATCTAGAAGCCGAAGAAGATGACGCCGTCGCTAAGCGTGAAGCCCATCACACTGCTTCCCAAATCGCTGCCAAGAAGGCTGGAAAGCGTGAGGCACATCACACTGCCAGCCAGATCGCTGCCAAGAAGGCCGGCAAGCGTGAGGCACACCACACTGCATCTCAAATTGCCGCCAAGAAGGCTAAGGCTGGCAAGCGCACTCTTGCTGAAGATGAGGCCATTGAGGATGAAGCTGCTCAGGACCTTCTCGAAGATGAGGATCTTGAGGCCGAAGAGGACGACGCCGTTGCTAAGCGTGAGGCTCACCACACTGCCTCCCAGATTGCCGCTAAGAAGGCCGGCAAGCGTGAGGCACATCACACTGCCAGCCAGATCGCTGCCAAGAAGGCCGGCAAGCGTGAGGCACACCACACTGCATCTCAAATTGCCGCCAAGAAGGCTAAGGCTGGCAAGCGCACTCTTGCTGAAGATGAGGCTATCGAAGACGAAGCTGCTCAAGATCTTCTCGAAGATGAAGATCTTGAAGCTGAAGAGGACGATGCCGTTGCTAAGCGTGAGGCTCACCACACCGCCAGTCAAATCGCAGCAAAGAAGGCCAAGACCGGAAAGCGTGAGGCTCACCACACTGCTTCTCAAATTGCTGCCAAGAAGGCTGGACGTTCAGAGGATATCGAGGAGCGCGAAGCCCACCACACTGCTTCCCAGATCGCTGCTAAGAAGGCCGGACGTTCCGTCGAGGTTGAGGAGCGCGAGGCCCACCACACTGCATCTCAAATCGCTGCTAAGAAGGCCGGTCGTTCCGTCGAGGTTGAGGAGCGCGAAGCCCACCACACTGCATCTCAAATTGCTGCCAAGAAAGCCGGACGCTCTGAGGAGATCGAGGAGCGCGAAGCTCACCACACTGCCAGCCAGATTGCTGCCAAGAAGGCTGGACAGTAAGCTAGTTCTGATGGGTTAGTTGTGTGATTGGTGGTTGGGATCTTTTTGGGTTGTATACAAATTTTTGACAATTCTTTTTTCTTTTATGGAAGACTTTACAGGGGCTGGAAACTGCAGAGTATTGGTGTTGCTGGAGGATGAGAGTGAGAAAAAATAATTTGGGATCGTTACAGTTGCCCGTAGTCTATTAATGAATACCTGCTATGACTTCCCATCTTTCCTACTGACTGTGCTTGCAATTACTCAATTCGCAATATGCAAGACTGGATGCTACGCTACTTAATATCCAAAAGTACTTATCTGCTCTTTCGTATTCCCGGTTCCGCTGAAACAGTCAAAATGTATAGTCAAAATGTATAGGAATGCCTAAGAAACTGGCTACTAGTATAATGTCACTAGGGCATATGCGCCATTTCCGTACATAAGTGGATTTGGCACCCTCCGAAGCGATTGGCAATTCTATTATATTTGACAACACTATCATATTTGGCAACATGTAGTGTAGTAGTCATTTTTTAACAGACCGTCGAATTGGTCTTATTGGTCAATTCGAGAATTGGCGACTCCGTCGGAACAAAGAGACAAACGGATAACGCGGTTCTGTTCTTAACCTGTACTCTTGTGATCTCAGCCTATTAAGCAAGAGGTTCTAAGTGAGCGATGAGGTGGTTGTGATGATGATGATGATGATGATGATGATGATGATGATGGTTTCAATTTATGCCTTACGCAGATTATTCTATATACATATCACCTTACAAATAAGGCACCAGCCTAGTTAATGATGCTACAGGAGCCCTCCCTAGCGGTATTGTCCATTCCTATCTCCGTTCCTTTGAATAAGGGAATAGCAAGTCCTAAGCCTAGAACCTGTAGACCTATTATCCACTTATCCTAGCTGTCCAATGCTTCTTAGACGTCCCTTGAGAGATAATGGGTTGTATCCCTATCTTTCGCAGTCCTATGTAGCCAAATGTGTGAATGTATCCTCCGTCCTCCCGAGAGCATGTGTGTATCCTGTAGTCTAAATGTGTGTACCTCCTCCTTGTTTAAATTGAGTGACTGCCTTAGCCTCGGGTGGGGTCAATTGCTTGTTCTGCCGTAGTTGAGGTATTATTGTATGGCCGTCGAGGTTGAAAGCGACATCCGCAAGGCTTGTAAAATGTAGAATACGCCGACTAGCCATGTTTCCGACGGTTTACGATAGTAACATTGAAGTTAGGTCACTAATCTGCTTCGATTCGAAGCGCTTGTAGGGGCAGGCCCCTACACCAATCCTGCTCGTGGTCTGTATATTGTTGTTGTCTCATAGAAGGTTGAAAAAAGTAGTGTAGCATGTTCGCGTTTGTGCAGAATTGAAGATGAGGATGTCGCACTTGGTGTGCTAAATATAATACGCCGACGTGACATTATTGACTCTTCTTTGCTCTGTATACTTAAGAGAAATACAAATTCCTAGCTAGCACTACGTAGAGGTGAGAGTCATCGCCAGTCAGAGGTGGTTGTGCCCTCAAAGGCGTCAATCTTAAAGCATTTGTCGACCAACGAGGTAGTTGTATTCCTGATCTTGTGTGATATAAGCAGCCGATGAGGTGGTTGTGTCCTTCCGTGGGGTTCCAAGTAGTTGTACTCTGTGGAGATGGGAAATAGTCACATGACAATAGAGCTGGTGATAGGGCTCTGCGCACTTGTAGATAACCTCCCACATCCTTCCGTAGTTTTTAGAAGAATCAACTTGACCCAGCAGACCACAATACACCAACTTCACAACTCTTGTGATCCCAGCCTATTAAGCGAGAGGTTCTAAGCGAGCGATGAGGTAGTTTTGCCTTGAAGGCGTCAATCTTGATGTATTCTTGATCTTGTGGGATATGAGCAACTGATGTGCTTTTGATGTTGTGTGTTGTGTGTTGTGTGTTGTGGCCTGTTGTCATGAAGTTCCGGCGGCTCAGGATGATCAAGTTGACAAAGGAGCGAACCAAGACAATTGACAAAGTCCGTATGTCTGCGAGGCAACGAAAGAGAGACTCGAAGAGAGGCTCGATGTGCCGAGAAAGGTCGGCTATGAGGTGGTTGTATCCTTGGCGAGCGGAGCTGGCAGACAAGTAAGCAGCTGGTTTTTGAGTTGAAGAGAATGTACTCACCACGGTGTGCTCAACACTCGGGGCTTGTCATTGAGGGTCTTACAGGCAATGCCATCGGGCCACTACAATGCCAATCCGCATGTCGGCTACTTTCCCATCAGTCCAAGGACACTGCGCTTGGCAGCTTCACATCTATTGGCATGGTCGGAGCCGTACTCTTCGTAGAAGGCGTACGTCCCTCCCAAGGATCCGATTGTCAAGATGTGAAACTGGAATTGTTCACGCAGCTCCTGGGAGCGACTGATGGTCATGTAGGAGCGGGAAATGTTGAAACCCCGCATCGTAGTGATCGAGTAACGCTGTATTCGAAGAATAAATTAAATATGGTGATATATCGCTAGACTAAGAATTAGGGTGAGGAGAGAAGAAGAGAGAAGAGAGGAGTGGACGTTATATACCAAAGGTCTACTTATCGCACCTTCCCACCAACAAGTCCGCAGTCTTTGTAGAGGGCAGGAACATCTGCAATGTATCCAAGAATCATCTGACATCACAGGAGCAAAACAGAAGGCTCAAAAACCAGTCAACTCTAACTATGCAGATTCTCTCTGCTATCGCAATTCTCTACAATTGAAATAGACCTGGAGCACCAATGCGGTAATGGGCGCAGCCATATCTGGACAGACTTCAGAAAAAGATTAATCCCCGATCCCTTCAATATCGGCCTCCCCATTTGCATCGACGGGCGACTCGTCTTGTTGCCTTTCATATTGTCCCCTTTCACGTCGGCGGCGAGCTCCTAGGATAAAAAAGAGGAGGGCAAGAAAGATGAGTGGAGACGCCGAGCTCGAACCACCGTCTTGGTTGTTATAGTTTGTGAAATAGTCTGACGGTGGCTTTCCTTGCTTCTTCTCTTCAGAGCCTGCCTTCTTGTGCACTCCATAGACTTGAATATCTGGATATCGCACTTTCGCGGGAGATAATCTTGAGCGTGGTGAGGGAAGGAAGGTAGGACGAGTGAAGTGATGACGGGGTAAGCAGCGGATGGAAGGCGCCGTCCAGCCTTTGACGAGGGGCTGTATGGTTGAAGATCGTAGCATAGTTGGTCGCAAGATGCTAGCAGGTTGTTTCGATGAACGACGGATGTTGCTGTAGAGAAACAGAAACTTGAAAATTTTGCGTGGGACTTTTGATAAATAGTCTGCGGCAAGTAACTCAATAATGACGCCGTCGCAGCCTGCGGAAGCACGTAACCCCTATTTTATTTCGAGGAATGAGTACATAAAGCATAAGGACATTTTGGACAAATTCATAGCGAGAAAAGGAATATTCGCCTCAGTTTGCAGAATTGTCTTGCTAGATATTACGAAGCTATCGGAACAGTAAAATCATGTTTCACCAACCCTTAAGGAATACACGGTACAAGTCATTAACATGATACATTCATCATTTAATTTCGAGCCTGCTGAAAATCCCACACTGTTCTAGTTTTCTCTCCTATCCTACTTTCTAGAAGCTAGAAGAGTTCCAAACATTTGAATACCTAGAACAGCAGAATCGAGTTTTAGTTGGATGCAATGTTTATTCACATAAATATGCAGTTA
>JAJONI010001254.1:2049-13529 GCA_022190145.1 Pezicula rhizophila
CCATCGTCTTGAGATATTTCGGGTTGTTTCTCAGTTTCGAAATGTTGTACTGCCGTAGGTACTCGACGTAGAATCGTAGTCCTTATTTGTTGTTAATTAAAGTTTGGAACTTAGATGAGAGGATATAACATACTTGCTGCCACCACTGCTGGTACTATTGGTAACAACTTTGAGCCTTTGTGCTAGGGATTGTGAAACGATCTTACTATCCTTGATACGGAAAGATAGAAGTGCACCGTATCCTTTGGTTAAGTACTTTTCAGCTGCTGGATATGATGGATGAGATGGAAGACCTATTTCAAATCAGCGCCATCCAATCCAAGACCAGATTTCCATTCAAAAAGGCAATACGAGGGACATACCAGGATATGAAACCTCCTCAACCTTCTTACTCCCATCAAGCCACTTCGCAAGTGTCAAAGCATTACCAACACATCTCTCAGCCCTAACAGCCAAAGTCTCTAATCCCGAAATCAACTCAAAAGAATCGAACGGATTAACACAAGGTCCAATATCCCTCACCACCACAATCCTAGCCATTCGAATAAACACCAACTTTCCAAACTTCTCGCACATGTTTATTCCGTGGAATCCGGGTGATGGGTCTACGAAATGAGAAAATCTGGTTGTGTGTTTGGCCCAGGGAAAGTTACCGCTGTCTATGATCACACCGGCTGATACTGAACCGGATATACTGAGGTATTGTGTTGTTGCGTGTATGATTATGTCCGCACCGTGATCAAAGGGTTTGATGAGGTATCCTCCTGATCCAGCTGTGTTGTCAACTATGAGTGGTAGACCAGCTTCGTGAGAAACTGCTGCTATGGCTGCTATATCGGTGACCACTAAGGAATGAGTCGAAATCGTTTCGATATATACACCCTTAGTGTTCTCATCTATGGCCCTTCTGACCTCTTCAAGATCTCCACTCTCAACAAATCTTGCTGTGATACCCATTGTTGAAAGCCGGAACTTGAATTGCGAAGTTGAGATATCAGAGATTTGAGAGGCGATGACAATATTACTGCCGATGGATGCCAAGGTAGTGATTGTCACAAATAAGGCAGCTTGTACAGAACTATGGTAGAATATATTAGTTAATAGTTTTAAAGAAGATAAATTCGACGGACATACGAAGTAGATAAAGCACCGACTCCTCCTTCCAAGGCTGTGAGGCGACTGTCAAAGACATCCGTAGTTGGCTGCAATGCAGGATCGAGTCAGATGGATAATTCAAAACGAGGAGAGTCTTATTCGGAGCCTACTTACATTGGACAATCGGCTATAACAGTAAGCCTCCGCTCTCATGCCAAAGATATCAGCTCCATGGGCACTGTTGTTGAAGACGAAGGACTTTACAATGCTCGTTAGCGACTATCACCTGACAAACACATGAACCATAGGTAGGTAGGTATGTAATGTTCACCGTTGAAGCATAGATTGGCGTATCATTCTCGATTCCTTCACTAGAACGCTGAACCCTGGTGTGTATATCAGTTGATCTGCCCTTAATTGGGACTTGAAGATTTAGGTACCCGGCATGAACTTGTAGAGTCTCGAATCGAGGAGCCTTTTGGCCCTTATCTGGAGAAGATTGATCTGGCATATTGTAGGGAGATAGAGACTCGTCATGTAACTATTCCATTGACTTGGAGTTTGGTAAATTCAGTATAGTGTTTTGTTTCACCACCAAAAACTAAACAGAATCAGGTGGTGTAAACGCGGTGTAAACACAAGATGGCTAGAAAGATTCTTGTTGGGGTAAGCGCCCCCCTAAAATGGCCCTAAAATGGGGTATGGTAAGCGAGAGACCCCTTGACGCAGGAAGAAGGCCACTACTCACTGCTGGCTTTGAATGCCCATTTCTCTACGTCTCCAACCCAATCATATTAACTATTGGGCTGACGAAATCAAAGTGGTTCGTATTGTAAACTACTGGCGAGCCTAGACTCCGAGAGGCAAGGGGACACAAAATACACGCAGGATGGCGAGATCGACAAGTGTTGCAATGCACTAGTAGCTACTTATCAGCGCCCCGTAGATGCCTACCTAAAAAATACCGTCCTTTGTGGTACTACAGTAAGTTAAGATTTTATCAGTTTTGTAGTATATATTTGCTTAAGCGCACACCTCCTCTTAAGCCCTTATCAAGCTTAGAGCCTTCCTCTAAGGTAACAATCCAAAAGATGCTGCGCTACTCGCCAACTTCGACTTTACAATCCTTCCATACTTTTCGCTCATATGGTATCTCTTTGGTTTGGGTCGACTCAGTTTACAGTTCTGTTTATATCTCTGTATGGGTACAGCTCTTGGTTTCAAAGACAAAGATTTCAATTACCTGAGCACGACATATTTTGTAGTGTATGCAGTCTGCCAGATGCCAGGGACTAGTCTCTTAACGATGGCGAAGCCGAAATATGTCTTGTAACCGCCAATGTAACCTGGAGTGTCCTTACATTGATTACCTTCAAGATGAATGGCAGATCATATTACTGAATGGTTTTAAAGGAGGATTTTCAGCAATCGCGTACGTTGGCGCCTATTTCATTTATGGATCGCGGTATAAGAAGTCAGAACTTGGAACGAGAGCTGCGATTTTTTGTTGTTTTGGTCATGTGGGTAGTATGGCCGGCGGATGGATTCAAGCAGGACTTTGAAGCAACTTGGATGGGAAGACTGGTTTGCCTGCTTGGCGTTGGATTTTTATCATGGTTTTTGTGATTACGATTCCTACAGTCATCTTTGGTGAGCCCATTCTCCAAAATTCGTTCTGAATTAATTCTGAATGAAATTCTTCAGGTTGGATTTTCATTCCAGATATGCCATCTCATCGAAATGCTTGGTACCTGACCGAAGAAGAAAAAGATCATTCAGTGCCAAGACGCGGAGAGCCACGAAAGCATACCTGGGACAGAACAGTTTTCAAACGAGTACTATTTTCCTGGCAATTTTGGTTTCTCCCTACCATTGTCATGCGCATGTCATCCATCCCAAACCACCCCAACCTAACTTCCTGCGAAGCATAATTCTAACATAAACCACAAGTCTACTTGCTGACGTTAACGAATTAGATGGTGGCCACTAATCTTCTACCCCGTAACCGACGCCCCAAATTATCGAAAAGGTTACATAGCTAGTCTCGTAATGTGATTCTTCATAATTCCTCTAGTTTTAGTTATTGCGTATTTAAAACGAAAGGGTATCGTGAGTGGGACGTTGGGTAGGAAAATTGAGGAGGAAGGGAGTCAGAATGATGGTCAGATATTAGAGAGTGAGGCTGGTATTGAGGCTTTGCAAGTTCCTGAGAAATACTAGGCGGGAGAGGAGATTTTATGAGATGAACATATAGAATTTATAGATTGAGGATGAGGGTGTTAGAATTGAAGACGATTTTGGTGTTGAGACGATATTTTGCTGGAGTTTCTTAATGATTGATTTATGTAGATAACTTATATACCCAACATCGTTTGTGTCTCTGGCAGAAAAGTACGAGGGTACCTATGTTACATCGCATAGTACAAATTACAGGATCCCAAACCAACTACCTAAATCTCTTCCTGCCCCTCCCCCCAAAGCAGAAAGAAAGAAAAAAGTTAACCTCAATCCCCTAACACACCGACTGTAGACATCAAACAGACTATATCCCGTTCCGTAGCTTCTACTTACCTATCATCAGAATTCGCTTAGACTTCTCTCTCCAAACCCATACTCCGATTACCCTACATATATTCAAACACCGACTTCCATTTCAAAAACAAGTCAAACATGACACACAAGAAGTGTATCTAACATCCCTCGTGGCGCAATTGGCTAGCGCGTTCGACTGTTAGATATCCTGCAATCGAGAGGTTGGTGGTTCGAGCCCACCCGAGGGAGTCTTCCCTTTCTTTCTTTTTTGCTGTTTTTGCTTGCCCAACCTTCAAGGTTGAATGGGAGAGATTGACTTTTTGGATTTGGAGGGTGTGGTGGCTGTTGTTTGAGTTGAGTTGTTAGCCGAAGGTATTTAGCCGAACATTTACCGAATGGAGTTTGTTGATGAGTTGGAGGATTTGCAGTCCTGAGATGGGACTTTGGTGTACTAAGATGAACGGCATTGTCTTCACTTTTTGAAATGGGTTTTTTGGGATGATAGTTCTGGATACCTGATATGCCTAGTATATATATTTTAGGTTTGAAAGAATTCACTCCATATGCCAGGGTTATGAAAATACAACGAAGTATGTGTCTATCTCCTTATTATACAAAGAACGGCTTTGAGGAGACAAATGTTCTTGAGTTTACCCCAATTTTTAATATTCTTTTGAACTCCTGTTCCCATAGATCACAGTACCAGTACTTCTTCTTTCTTACAATAGCCTACACGGAAATACAACATGGCCAGCCTCCAGCCATCCATCACCAACGAATCTATTTACCCCTACCGCTTTTCTTGTTTCTTCGCAATGTCTTGCCTGTGCCGTTCGGTGCGGTCTTTGACTTTTCAAGAAGCTCGTAGTCTTCGGCATCAGAGCTGCTGGGAGTTGCTTCACCACCTTCTTCAGATGACTCCTCCTCTGCGGGTGCTTTGCCAAGGAGTCGGCCGGTGCAGCGGTTGATAACCCAAGTAGGGAGACGGTAGACGGCGGTGTCTTTCCAGGTTGGGAATGGAATTTCAGTAGGCTGTGATACGTTAGCTAGGCTCAGTAGATGGAGGAAACAGTGAACATACGTCCAAAAGGAATTCTTGTGTGTTGCCATTCTCATCCTGCTGTTCAACGTAGACATTTCCAACAGAGTCAACAACCAAAATCTTGCCGTTTTCAGCAACAACCCTCTTCTTGGCGCCGGTGACGCCCACAGGAGTAGCAGCTGGAGATGGAGATGGTCGCTTCGAGCTCTTGGCTTTCTTGTCCGATTTATCCTTTTTCGACTCCTTCTCTTGCATACGTCTCTGCCTGCGATTCAATGGTTGAGCCATGGGGTCGGCATCATCTGTACCAGTAGTGACTGGTGGCGTAGCAGTGCCGTCAAGACCAGGGATACCCCCAAAACTATCACCCCATGCCTGTTGTCTTGCAAACCTCACATATCTGCCGATAAAGTCCTGCTCTCGTCTCCAGGTAGTATACAGCATAAGCCAATGTCCACCACCGCCTACGAAGAAGAATAGTGCTGTAAGGACCGTGCCGAGGCCAGGGCGGAATCGAGCATAGTAGTAACCAGTACCCTTCCACTTGGGGAAGCCATTGCTTAAGAAATGATCGTAGCGCTCTCGGCCAGGACCTCGTAGAATATTTGTGACCAAACCCAGACGTGCGAATCGATCACTGGCTGCCTTGGCAGTAGCAGCAATTTCTGCCTTGGAAGGCCCTTTGGAGACATGTACTCCTGGCTTTCCTCCCTTCTTGACCTTGTCCTTGCCCTTACCCGTTGACCTTTCGGCGATGAATTGCTGCTTTACTTTGTCTGGATGCAAGACACGAGAGCGTTTTCGGTAGCCTTTATTGATTTCGTCCTGGTTGGCAGAAGGAGAGATGCCCACAAAGTCGTAAAAGGTCGTGCCCTCCCCCTCAGTGGCTTCAACTTCATCACGTAGACGGAAGATCTCTTGATCTGTAATATTTGGTTAGATATTGGTTGGAAGAGGTTGTAGATCGGGCACGAATCTAGCAGTGTTGGGCGGGGCCTTACCTTCTTTGCTCCATGCTGCTACTACTGCAAAAATACAGGCCAGAATGCCCACAAAAAAGAATGACCGCCTCATGCTGGAGCGTGTGTTGTTGTAGACTGGCTACACCGCTGTGATGTGGCTTCTTCTCATAGACACTTTTTGTCCCTCGAGTTTGAAATCCTGGCAGGGATGTGTGGCTAGCACTGAGTGGCTTTACTGTCCGTGACGAGCCTGCAAGCCTGCAACTAAAAACGCATGTAGCCTGGTCACTCACTAATCGTCCACGGTAATGTCCTCTGCTTTTTTTTTTACATAAAGTGGGAGAAAACCCCTCACACTGTCAATTTCGATTTCGACGTTCTTTTTCACCCTCTTTTCGGGAGAGGAAGTGTGGAAGTTGAGGAGTTGCTGTATGGGTTTTAAATTGGATTGGCTAAGTTCACGCCAGCCACAGGCACAGATTGCCTATTTCTGGCCGGGATCATTTCAGATCCTTGGATCTATCAACTATCAACCTCTTTAGAGTACGAGACACATTCCTGCCACGATTCCAACACCAACACCTCTCTCACCCTTATTGGCGTACGAAGATACAAAGAAGACGTTCGTCCTCACCATTTGCCTTTTTTTTCCTGGTGCCTAAATTGACATCAATTACGCGTACTGACGATAGCTCAGAACTTAACACATCTCAACAGGCGAACCTTCATCAGCACTTAATTGCAAGCACTCTCTTCTACAACGCACAAACTCCCTCAACACAGGTTTCTCCAGCAGCGCATACAGATAGTGGTCTTAATTTATCCTTGACGCAATGGCACGAATTCAGATACCTCTTGATGTCCTCACGTCCAGGCTGAACCTCTCAGATAGGTTTGCCGGCGTGCGCTCGCAGTCTTTGGCAGCTCGATTTGCCAACCTCAAGCCTATTTCTGAGTTCCTTGATCTGAAGCGTCTCTCCAAGCCTGCAAACTTCGGTGAGGTGCAGTCACGAGTCAACTACAACCTCGGCCATTTCTCGAGCAACTATGCGGTTGTGTTTGCCATGCTCAGTATCTATAGCCTCCTTACCAACTGGCTCCTACTATTCGATATTATTTTCGTCGTCGGTGGTATGTGGGGAATTGGCAAGCTTGATGGACGTGATCTGGACATTGGCGTAGCTCGTGCTACCTCTTCCCAACTCTACACTGGCCTGCTTGTCATCGCAGTCCCTCTTGGAATCCTCGCATCTCCAATCTCAACAATCCTCTGGCTCATCGGTGCAAGTGGAGTCAGTATCCTAGGACACGCCTCATTCATGGACAAACCAATCGATGAGGCTTTTTCCGGGGAGGCGGTCTAGGTGGTCGGCCGCGATCTCCCAAATCTATGCCCTCATGGGGAAGACCACAAGGGGCGAGGGGGAGCAGAATGAGGAGGCAATGGGAACGGGAGCAAGCGCTTTGGGAGGAGGGGGCTCGTGTGGAGGAGCTTGACAGTGATGATGATACAGATACACAAGGCGTTGGGTTGAATTTTCAAGAAAAACGATTTGCTAGTGATCCGCTTCAGTTTACGGGAATAGACTTGTCCTCGGGGCCGAGGTCGAGGAGAACATATACTTATGATGATGGGACAGAATCTTCAGATGAATCTTCGGAAGAGTCTGACGACGAGGAGGATGCCATGCAGATAGCAATGCGGGACAAGGAGGAAGCGCTTGTACAGTCTGCGCTGGCTCGTATTCGCAGAGCTCAAGAAAAGGGGAAACGAGAGGTCAAATTAAACCAGGATGAGCTGGATGCTCTAGAGAGGAGGCGAAAGCGGATGCAGGCTGCAGCTACTGCTAACAAGTCTCGTAAAGACAGTGGTTCGGGAAGTGGAAATGAGAGGAAACGAAGTAACAGGCATTCTGTCTCTTTACCATCTTTACTTTCTGGGGAGCCAATCGGTCGGAAAAGCAAATCAAAAAGGACTGAGAATATCCCGGCAGGGCCAATGGCACCAGGTATGGTGGTTTCTGGACTAGATGGGCCAACTCACTATCCTCTTGGATATTATCCCTCACAAGCAAATGGCAGCCGCAGTTCTCCATCCCGGTCTCGCTCATCCACCAACAGAGAGCTACCACCACTGCAGTATCGCCATTTTCCCGACAACGCAAGACCAACATCCTCTTCTAGCAATAGTTCTCGTCGCCCTATGCCTGACGATGACGAATGGGTCCCATCTAACTCACGACGAACTTCTTTCTCATCCCACGCATCGTACTCCGATCCCTTCCTATACCAGACTTCCTCGGGTCACCCACCACCAATCCCCGAACAATACATGCAATCTTCTAGTCGACGCAATGTTTCCGGTCCTACTGAGGTCTCCTATTCTTCTGTTCGTCGAAGCCTTCCTGCTGGTGGTTATCCCGCTTCATCCAGGGGAACCGCATCTGATCCTTCACTCACGAGAAGGAGAGATGGGGAAATGCTCGATAGTCAAAGCAGTAGTGAAGGAGACCAAAGTGACGACCTTGGTAACGGGGTTCAAGTGTTTGTGGAGGAGAAGGCGCCTGAGAAGGAGAGAGCTGTAGTTCCTTCAAGGAAACCTGTTGGTAGTAATAAAAAACGGGGGAAAGGGAGATAGGCCTTGTTTTGCATTTTCATCATCTGTGTTTCATAGATTACTTTTCTTTTAATGGATCTCTTACTATCATTCGTGTCTAAAAAATCGATATCTGTGACGCCTAGGTTCTTGGGTATTACCCTGAAAAGAAATGAAATGCAGTTTGTGGAATAATTTGCCTCCTTGCCAGCCTGAGCATCCTTCTCTACTGACGAAGGGGGAAAAAATTAAGCACTCCAAAACGCCTACCCAGGTTCTCATTTTCATTATCCATTACATCCAATTTCATCGCAATGCCATCCTTCAGATAAACATCTTTGCCACCTTCATAAGTCCACCCGCACTACTTGCCATGCCGCCAAGTCCTCCAAGAGAGCTTTGGCCCTCATATCCTGATCTTTCCCACTGCAAATTTCCTCTGTTATCCCTTCCTAGCTGAGCACCACCAGATCCCCCAAACATCTTGTCCAAGCCAGCTGGAAGCCTAATACCGAATTTTCTGAGAAGGCCGCTTAGGGCTCCGCCAGTTATGAGAGGCATGATGACCAGCACAAAGACCTTCATTGGATGGCGCTTCAAGTAGTACACTAAGTCGCGGAAGAGTCGCTGTAGTTGTCGATACATGCGCTTCAAGTATCCAGATCGTGGTGAGGCTCTGCGGTGGGATTTGCCTCCAAAACCTGTCATACCAATCAGCATTAAAATTGACAAGTCAATCGGATCTGAACAAATTATACGCACTGAAGAATGATCTTGTTGAAGCATTATGATGGTGGCTCCCTGATCCAAAGATCGAACCCGCCACAGAGTGGTGAGAGTGACTTCGATGAGGAGAGGGTTTGCGAATCCATGCGCCTCCGCCAGTACTGTGAGAGCGTTTGTGTGAGGATCCAGCGCGTAGATGACCACTGGAGGAACGACCTCCAATATCTGAGGCTCCGTCAAACCATCCCATGACTGCTTCTTGGTTGTTTTGTGAGCTCTACACTGCTGCAGCTGCTTTGTAAATGTGGTGATGTTTCTTTTTCGGAGGATTTTGTCGATCGTAGAAAATGCGAGCTTGATACTGGTTGATTCCTTTGATCAGAGGGCTTGATGTGAACCGTGCCGTTGCGGATCTGGGCTGGCCCTGGCTGAATGATATGATTGATATAGGAAGGAATTATATCAATTGACCTGTGGGAATAGTCGCCGTTGGTACCGATTATGCAGGGCTCGGGCGACACCGAGTTTGGCGCAACAATAATTGCCCAAATGTGGAGGTTTGGCAGCAAATGTGAGCAAAATTGGAGCTGTTGCAGAAGTATTGAGCGGGGGGTTTTGGATGTTTGTGAAGCTCTCGTCGAATTGACCTTTTGCGCAAGCTTTCACCGCTGGTTCATTGGAGGGGGCTGGGCTAGCGGCCTTGGTACGGGTACTCGGTGAGTTCGTGAGCTGGTGGGCTGTGGGGAACCTCAGTGCTAAGTACGAAGTGAATTACTGTATATTCATTTTTCCAGTTTGATCTTTAGTTCTGTGATGTCCTAAAACCAGTAGGACTAGCTAGATTCAGGCTGATTGTTACCAAGATTTCCGCCAGGCTGTCTTGCCCCCTCCTGAGTTTTCACCTTCATCACCCACCGACTAAAAAAAGAACCTGAACTACCCTACCTACCTAGTATAGTAGGTCTGCTACTCCATCCACCACGTGATTCTATAGCGATAATGTAAAGACGGATAACGTGACTTATTTAGATTAGCGAGGATTGTGAAAGATGATAGAAAGTTGAAGCCACGGGGCGTTTTGATGCACCGCCACTGTCAACGTCACTGTTTTGACTCTGAACCAAGCCCAAGACAAGGCTGTTTTGCGAGCACGAGATCTCTCTCCCTTTCCTCCCTCCCTCCCTCGAGTTCTACTTGCTACCTACAGTTTAATTATTTTCTACTTGCAAGCCAAACTACCTACAAAACACCGCCATCATGCCCAGTGGACTCCCTTCAGATTACTGTTAGTAAAAGCAAAATATACCTCGGTTCAAGAAGCTAAGAAACCCCACCAGATGCCATCCTCGAGATCTCCTCGACTGCAACGCAGCAGCAAATTCGCGATGCATACAAAAAGTACCTACCTATTACCCCACCATTTTCTCACTTGCAATATATTAACGACCAACTAAAAGAGCAGCCTTAAAAACCCACCCCGATCGCGTTCCTTCTGACTCCCCAGATCGTGCAGAACGAACACGCAAATTTCAAAAGATAAATGACGCTTACTACACCCTCTCTGACCCAACCAGACGTCGCGACTACGATGCAGCACGCGTCTACCATGGTTTTGGATCCGGCGCCTCAACAGCCTCAACATCCTTCGACTCAGACGAAGAAACCCCACAACCAGATCCCAACACAGCAGGAGCGGGATTCTCCTTCCCATGGTCTAGCTTCGGATTCAAAGCCAACACTCCCGAAGAAGAACGGAAATTTGAGAATGAACAATTTGGAGATGTTTTTGAGGAGATGATGAGGGAGGAGGGTATGGCTGAGAATGGAGGGAGTCCTACGGGCAAATTTTGGAGTGTTATTGGTGGTTTGAGTGGTGGTGCTATGGGATTTATTGTCGCAAATTTCCCCGGTATGTTGGCTGGTGCTGTTGCTGGGAATAAGTTGGGGAGCATTAGGGATGCTAAGGGGAAGAGTGTATATTCAGTCTTTCAGGAATTGCCTCAGAATGACAAGGCGAGGTTGTTGAGTCAGTTGGCTAGTAAGGTTTTTGCGCATGTCGTAAGTGCGTAGGTCTCTTCTGTGCTGGTCAACTGAGGATTGTTTATTTGGGAGGAGGGGAGCAGGGTCAGGCATGGCGTTCGGGCTTTTGTTTGGATTTTGTTAGAAGTGATTAGGATTTTGTAAGGACTTTACGTAGGTAGATAGATACCAATGAAATAAACAGAATTAAAGCAGCTCTTCTCGCCATGTAGTGGACGCAAACTCAAGTGTCGCCATTTTTACTCAACATTTGGAAGAAAGGGACTTTAATGGCACGAGTCTTCTGGTTAAGCGAGCATGCTAAAAAGGGTTTGATTCACTACGGCATCTAATACACAGACATGCTAATTACTTTCCGATGCACTCATTTGCAATCAAATTTAAAATCATAATCATTCGCCACTGGTAAATAAACATATAAGGGCTTCTTAAATCTAAGATTGTTATTTTGCGCTTCTAGTATTCCCTTGCTCTTCTATAAACTATA
>JAJONI010001255.1:0-13517 GCA_022190145.1 Pezicula rhizophila
ACCTATCTGTAAGCATTATTTTTAATAGGCAGGAATAGTTTTAGGGCAAATTATAGTACTATTAATAATAATAATATATCTCTAACTACTAGAGCTTTTCCCGTTAAGTACTAACTAACAACCCCCCCTATATCTTCTTATTATATAGAGGTAGAAAGGAGTAGACAGATAAGGGTTAAAATCTTGTTAAACTATTATCTAAAGAAAAAAGAAACAAGCTAGGAGATAGAGTAGTGGAAGAATTGTCTATTCTATACAGACGGCAGAACATTCCGTCGCCAAAATCGCGTCCTCAGGGCAAGGCGCAATTCCTTTCAAGTTGATGATGATAATTGAATTGATTCCGTTTACACAGGCTTGAGGAAATTGTTGCCTTATATTTTATGCAAAAAAGAAAACCGGATCCATCTTAGAAGCAAAACGACGGACGGGATACCACCACGCCAGGAGCCAGGTAGGAGCGGTGGGCGGAGCACTTGAGACAACTAGAGAGTTGGTAGCTCGTTGGTCTATGGTCCAAAGTAAACCTATGGCACAGCAAGTATGAATGACCCATTGAACTGTAAAATTCATGACCTACAATATTTCACTTCAACAATATAGATAGAATAAGCTGCGGCGAGCCTATATTTCATTCATTTGCTATCATGCAATTTTTGATCCTGACCTGAATTGAGCTCGCGGCGCAATCCATGGTGACATAGTTTAAAGAATCCCTTATTTAACCTCCTATATTAATAAATTCTAATAGGCTACTTAAATTTTCTGCCCTGTAGAATTCCTTAAAGTCTAACATTAGCAACTACATCTAACTATAGTAAATTTCTAAAAATGAGCTTAAGATACGCTACTTTGAATTTCATATAGTACATCTTCAACTCTCGCTACAGACTTGAGAGCTATGCCATATCCAGCTTAAAAACCTGTACCTCTAGCGCTGTAGTTTTGGACTAGTGCTCGTCTTTGACTATTAATAAGAATCTTCTCCCTCTCTACACGCGCACCTCCTAGTGAGGGTCAAAGGCCGGCAACAACAGCCAAGACCTTAGGTTCCTGCTAGCAATAAAGCATAGGTAGAACTATTACTATAAGACATGTTAGAGGGGAATCTGTAAGGCGGCAGCACTTTACAAACTTACTCAACTCCCTTTTGCATGTATCCAACAAGTATAACGTTACTGTTAGACCTAGGGCCAGGAAACATTATGTTAGTGCGAATGTGAGCACCCCTTGCTAATACTACTTGGCCGCGGGTAGGGTAGCATTTAGAATCCTCGACGTTAAGAAGTGTCCTAGCAGCAAGTCCTGTGTAGTTAAAGATGATCTTAGTTGAAGGACTTGCGTATGCTAACTTAATACTGTTTAGCTTTTAACTCACAACCGCACACTATACTAGCCCTAGAGTCTATAATATAGATACTTAATGTGCTCCGGGGCATTCACGGTCAGGGTAGTGAAGGAGACGGCGAATTTTACTCCTTTGGGGAGTTCAGTTTTAGGGAGGACTCAGAACTATGGTATATTAGCTATGCTTAGTGCTTGCAAGACATTGTAAAACCTTACGTCTTTTAGATATTCTAATATATGCTTGATCTTGTCACTGGGAACATCCTTATCTTATAGTTCGGTGGATGGAGTCTAGTGCATATATGCTTCCTCGGGATGTTCCGACGTAAGCTTGGAAAGGTGAGCATATCCTAGACGGTCCTACTTGAGTGTATTAGCATCTATACTAGAGATGGCCGAGAAGTTACAGCCTGCCCTGCGTTAAGTAAGCATATAAATTGTAGAATATCCTAGGCCTATATATTCTTACTATAGTGACATATAATTCGGACTGGTACCACCTGGGAAATGCTCGGCCACAACAGTAATAGATTGATCGTAGCCTTTTCCTGAGAGGACTAAAGCAACGTTAAGGCTAATAATGCTATATATCTCTCTGCTAAGGGAAGTTATAAACTTGCCTAACAATAATAATGCTATTATTCGAATTTAATATAGTCATTGTGTACTGTATGTACAAGTAGTTGCTTTGATTAATACCGACCTAAGAATAAGCAGCTTTAGTAAGCCTTATTACTAAAGTCCGAATATGTAAGAGAGAGGATGCGGTTTAAGTCTAGAGAAATCAAGAAAATACCTAGTCTTCCGCCGGCTTCTGGGGACACTACTATAACAAATATAACAAATATTCCTTGTAATTAAGCCCATCAAAGTGGGTGTCTGTTTTAGTAATATCCCTTGCCAGAAAAGGAAAATAAGGCATCACTCTAAATAAAATTAAATATCATGCCATCTGGGGTGACAAGATCGTACTAGTTTACAGAACAGAATATGGCATAGTAATTGTACCGTACTGTGGGCGCATCAACCTAATCGTACGTAGGCTGGCTAATATCTCCCAATTTAACATAGCAGGGACTTGAGTGACTAGGGACCTGAGTGACCCTAACTTAAAATAGATAAATTAACAATATTCAGTCACAAGTGTAGACGTAGTGCATCGCTGTACATTAATTTGTTTGTAGCTCTGTAGGGTGATACCTCTCATTGAATCTCCAAACCTAGAGAAGTAGAGATTGGAAACCAAACCGGGAAATCCTCTAAACAGTGAAATTAGGTGATATGGCTAGAGTAATAATACTGGAATGATCTATCTGCTTTATTTACATCGGTACATGTCTAGCCTGTCAAGATGGTGGCAAAGGTGAAGTCAACGAGTCATTCTCAACTCTTCTAACTACTTATCATAGATTCAACTATTCAAAAGTCCGAGGTAGTCTAATCCCTCCTGTGATGATCCATATATGCATAGTAGCCAAAAAAAAACCTACACCAGACTACCTAAAAAGATGCGATCTCTCTTATATCTATGGCCATTGTCGATAAGTTCTTGGATAATATAAGTAAAATGCAAATGCAAATGCGAAACCAAATTTAGTGCACTATCCTAACCAACCAAAAAAAACTCCAGATTCACTAACGCCCTGCTTTATTCCACCGAGCTCCCATTCACTCACTCACTTCCCCTTTTAACTTTTATTAAAATTCTAAAATAAGAAAAATATTTATATTATAAAAAATTAAAAACATATAATAAAAGCTTTATAATAGAGTTACTATATGTTTTATAATAATAATTAATATAAGGTGAGGTTTACTGTAAAATGAGTAAAAGACTAATATTTCTAGTCGGTGACTGTAACTACACTTAAGGTACAACAAGGTACAGCCTGAAAGCAAACTATTATAGCGTGCTGCGCTGCTTATGCTTATGCTTGCAACAGTGGGTGTCATGATTCCGTGGGCACGGGCCAACACCACCAAAAATCCAAAGGGGTATTAAAATCTAATATATAGCTATTTTATACTATATATCACCACTTATTGCCTCTAATAGGTTTCCCACCTAATCTTTCAAGCTCTGCGCACCTCCTAGGCATATTAGCAATACGATCTTAGATCTCTTGTATTGTGATTTTTGACCATTCCTCTTACAAAGCCTCCTTCATTTCCTCTTCAGAATCAAAGACTCTTCGCCGAATTCTTTGCTTTAAAATAGCCCAAATACCTTCTATTAGATTACAATTAGGACTCTGCAGAGGGTAGGAAAGATTCTAAATATTATAAGCCTTCTTGTACTCTTAAGCAAGGCCATACTTTCGCATGCTATGAGAAGAGTCTCCATCCTCTTGTAAAAGCCATAGTTTCTCGTTAATATCACGCATAGACTTAATAGCTTGAACGTAGACAGGCAATAGCTTGTCTACATAGTACTTTTGAGTCATAGCATTGCCTTTAACCTTGACTTCTACCTCGTAAGGCTTTCCTGCCTCCCATTCTTGCACTCTCTTAAGGTATTCCTCCTCAGATTCGGTTGTTAGACAACAACAAGGCTTTCGAGGGTATTCAGGGCGCTCGACTTTGTCTTCTTCGTTATTATAGAAGATCAATTTGTCTGCCTTTCCCTACTAAGAGATCTAAGCAGCAATGTGAAACCAGACACCCTTTAGCGGAGGCCTTTCCTTGATATTCTCTAGGTTATCTTGTGTCCCTTGCTCTCAAAGGACTCTTCCTTAAGTCTGTGAAGTAGGGTCAATATGTGCTTCGTCTGTGAAGACAATATGATTAAAGAAACCAAAGAGAGGCTTCCACTTATAATCTTTTCCATATTTCTCCCTCTTCTCCTTATTTTTTTCTAAAATAACCTTCTGAACAAAGGCGCAAAGATATCTTCCACCTCCTTTAGTATGCTCCTTAAGTTTCCGTTGCAATTAGCGCTTCTAAACAGGTAGATTATGATATACAATCTAAGTTTCGAGAGGTTGTTTTCGGACAGGGTTTCTAGACAGAGAGCAGAGCATCTTGCACATTGATTTAGTAACCCTAGACTTCCCTCCAAGTATCTAAGACCTTAGTCTTGTCTTCTTCTTTGCCTCAGAGCCTAGAGTCTCCCATTGTTTCTTCCATTTGTCACCACAAGAGGAGGAAATGCCACATTGCTTCAAGATAGACCGTAATGATCGCGAACCGTCAGAAGTAGCTAAGGCGTCAAAGAATTTACACTTCCTTCAGGTTGTAGCTTCTTTACTAGCTAAAGGTTCAGGGGACGGTGTACAGAAAGGATTTAGTCGAGTTGGTGGTGCCATAATTCAAAGCGATTGTATTGTTTTGATTCTATTGAAATACGCGTTTTGAAAATTACATGGTTGTGGCCCGTGCCCACGGAATCATGACACCCACTGTTGCTTGTGCCGATCTGGCTTATGCATAAGCACCTCGCATTAATGCACTGCACGTTCCATCCGCTAACATCCTTTTAACATGATAGATAGCCTGATGGGCTCGTCACCCACTTAATAAGGTACGAATTCTTGAATTCAGTAATTTTCTTCGCCCAGCTTATTTCTTTCCCCTATCGCCATCTGCAGATACTCTGTTTGTTCCTCCTAATACCAAAATCCTCGTTGTCGCTACTGTAGTTCTCTTCCAGCTTGCGATTATGGGCTCACCCCGCGTTCTGATTTTTGGTGGAAATGGTGGCACTGGTCGGCTGATGACTGGATCGATGCTCATGAATTCCTGGCATGTCACTAGCGTCATCAGAGACCCGAGACAGGAAGCAGGTATTCTTCAGTTGGGACCCGAAAGGGGTCCCAAAGCCGATGTCCTGGTTATTGACCTGGCACGTATGAAGGATGAGGACGCTCGTAAGATTGTCACGCAAGTTAAGCCCAACTATGTTGTGTTCGCGGCGGGTAAAGCAAATCTTACGACGACGTGAGAAATTCCTATAGTTAAGCTAACCAGCTACTAGGGAATATAGGTGATGTCAACGCCATCGATCGGGATGCAGCGAAGAAAATTATCAAGGCATCCGTAGCCTCTCTCGACGTTACCAAATTCCTCATGATATCATTTCCGGCCTCGCGCCGGAAGAAGGCGCCTTGGTGGGACAAGGACGATTACCAAAACTTTCTCGACGAGACAAGAGTATATCCAGAGATAGCGAAGGCTAAGCTAGACGCTGACGAGTACCTGGTCGCCATGGCTAAGCAGAGGAACCATGATGGCCGGAATTCTTTCCAAGCAATTAGCCTACGACCTAGCTGGCTTACCAATACTCCTACGGGCAAGGTACATCTAGGCAAGACAAAATTTTTAGGACAAGTATCGCGTGCCGATGTTGCCGCCGTAGCTGTCAGTCTCCTTTCACGAGACGATACTTCAGGCTGGTTTGATCTCGTGGATGGCAGAGATGATATTGAAACCGCTGTGGAGAATGCGGTACGAGATAACTTAAATTCCATTGAGGGGGAAGATCTGGAGCAGATGTATCGTACAGCAAGATAGAGCTGAGCGAAGCTTGGGCCGGATGGGGTGGTTCTCGACTTATTTGCAAAATAGCTCCATCGAGCCTTTCCTTCCGGTAATATCTTCGCCATCCCACTGGTTTTATGGTCAACTAGAGATGCTAGGCGTACGGCTCCTGTTTGAGTGCATAATTCGCCGTTACCCAATAATGTAGAACCAGAGTGGCGACATTGACGGGTTTAACATTTAGAAAATTTCACTCCATAGAGGAACGAACTATGTGAGCGACACCACCTCATACTACTTAGCTCAACAAAACCCAAGGGCTTGATCATCTAAGAGCGCAAACCAATATCGTAGCCAGATATCGCTTATTCACCCTCGATGGAATGAACACCGGCGATGTTACCCATGGAACAGATAGATGAGGCCTTTGCCTCTTTAGATTATAAATTTGTCAAAGCAAAGAGCCCTTTCACCTCGCCCTGCCCTCCAGCGATTTGTAGACTCAAATAAATCCCAGCATCCCTTGATCGTCCATCCCCAACGCTCCAAGAATCCCTCAGTCACTTCCCAACCAGCCACATCCCACGGCTCTCCCCAGATAATTATGCCTGTCCCCCCCGTGCCGGTACTGAAAAGGCCAACCAAGTCTCCACAAAGCTCCATATCATCATATGTGTCTCCGGCTCGGATCAGATTCTGCCGCATCTGAGCCATAGGCAAACAATCAATCCAAGGATGATGGGGGACCTGGGTCTGAAGATCTGTCGGCCGTAGGGCTCGCGGCAGGGCAAGGATGGTGTTTACATCAACAGCCGGTGGACAAAATGCAGATGTTGCATCGTCGTCCATGACGACGTCAGATGGGATTCCCAGCGTCCGAGAATTGCTGATGAGAGCTCGGAACACATTGAGTTTGACGAGAACTAGAAGTTGGTCGCTCCTCGGAGATCCTATGATGGAAGAATCCTGTGCCCGTGCCCATCTTTGCAACCAATCCATAATTGCCGATCCATCATCTAGATTGCCTTGTGCGCATGCGGCTGCCATTCGAGCACGCTCGCACATTGGGATTCGAGAAAGACCTGCTGCTGAATTGAAGACATGAAGTAGATTGACCTCTTGCCACCGAGTCACATCCAATTGTGAGCGAGAGACATGGCGACCCGAAGCTCTGACCACCAGTGAGCTGCTGTTATCCCCCGATGAGCCACTTGAGGAGCCGAAGGAGCTGGTTTCCCGGGGCGCTAGTCTTTGCCTGGAGGAATGGTTTCTCTCTATGATTGCATGTTGCGCCCTACGAATCTGTGACCGCTGAAGAGCCTGTCGTTTCCCTGCAAATTAGGGAAGCATGCATCATTAGTACAGTAACTTATTGTGATATACGACGACGGGCTGCAAGCAGTGGAAACAGTGTGCTTACGCCAGGCTCTCTGGTGGAGTCGATTTTGTCTCTTTCTTCGCTCCGCCGGGCTAGATAAGCCAGCCCAATCATCATCATCATCATCTGGTCCCCTGATTATTATATCCAGCTGGCCCATCTGCGCGGCGCATGTTGATTCGGCCATATTCAAAAGATGTGGGTATCGCACGTGGAATTTTGCTTACATTTCCTTAGAAAACGAAACTGGGGAAGGAAGCAAAGATGCGATCTGCTTATGGCTTATGGGGGCGACAAAAAATAGAGTCCTGGTCTAGCTTTATGGCAGCCATAGCGCCACGGCGTAATGCAATGCAATGAATGCAATGCAGGGTGTACTGTACTCGAGTAACGCTACGAAGGCGGCCGCGGCAAAAAGTCATAGTGCCCCCGTATTCGCATTCATACACTATGGCCACTCTGAAGCAGCCCTGTAGAGGTTATTTTATCGGGCTGAGTTTTAGGCTTCTGGCCCCCGGAAATAAGGGAGCACAGCCTGTAGCCTATAGTATAACCCTGTAAGCTATCACTAAACTTTTATTTCCAGGGCATTGACCAGCCTATAACCGATTCCCATGACTTTTCGCCGCGACCTTCGTACTCGAGTAACGAAGGCTACAGGATAATCGTCGGCCTCACTTAGTGTGTCGGCCGACGATTACAGGATACCAGGGTTGCAATCCACTCCGATCTTATGCCCGAAAAGTCCGACTCTAGGGTCACTTTCACTTCCTTCCCTACGGTACGGCCGATGCATGTATATATATACATATATATATATATGCACAACTTCTCATAATTCCAAGCAGTCCACAACCAACCCCCCAAAGCCAAAACACAATCGGATAAAACACTATACAAAGTCAATATGGTCAAAACAATTCCCTTTGGCGATATCCAGGTCGCATCTCCAGGCTTTGGCGCCATGGGGCTAAGCTTTGGTTTTGGCAACAATCTTAGCCTGGAGGAAGCCGAGCCAGTCCTTCTGAAGGCCATCGAACTAGGATGTACATTCTGGGATACTGCTGTAGGGCAAGAAGATCTACATATATATTACGCTGTCAGAAGACTGATAAATGAAAAACTGCAGGTTATTTATGGCGCCGGTATCAACGAGAAACTGCTCGGAGACTTCATCAGGAAGCACAACGTCCGCGATAAAATCTTCCGTATGTTGTAGGTCGTCGTTACCTGAGAACTAATACTGACGACGCTGTTTTTGCAGTTGCGTCAAAATGCGGCTTTGCTTACCTTGGCGAAAATGGTGGAACCAGGGTAGTCACCAATTCTGCCTCTCACATTAAGGAATATATCGAGGGTACCATAGAGAGACTCGGCTTCGCTCCAGATCTCTACTATTTACATCGTATTGATCCTAGTATGTTGAATCAACCTAGGATTTTTTTTATATTGAACTTACTAACCTTACCTTCAAAGAAACACCTCTGGAAGAGTCGATTCCAGCTCTCGATGAGATCCGAAAAGCAGGAAAGACAAAGTTCATCGGCCTTTCCGAATGTTCTGCTGCGACTTTGCGCAAAGCTAATTCAAGTAAGTTCTCTATTGTGACTGTTGGTTTATTACTGCTGACCTTCTTTGTAGTTGCAAAGATCGATGCCGTCCAGGCCGAGTATTCTGCATTTGAGACTCTTCATGAGACAGACGGCTTGATAGAGACTGCTAAAGAGTTGAAGATTGCATATGTTGCCTACAGTCCATTAGGCCACGGATGGCTCGTGGACGATTTTCCCTTCAAGACCCCCGAAGATTTCCCCGCGGGCGATTTCCGTCTCACGAGTACGTCTCTCCCTGGCCATATCCTCTCTCTGTTAGGATTTCCCTGGTCCTTACTAACACCTATTTCCCTCTAGGTCCCAAGTTTCAAGGTGACAACTTCTACAAGAACAGAGCTATCGTAGAGGAGATCAAGAAACTGGCGAGTCGAAGAGGATGTACAATCACCCAGATCGCGCTTGCCTGGGTTGCTGCTCAGGGCATGATTGCTATTCCAGGTACAACTAAGTCAGGGCGACTTGAGGCCAACTTTGCATCGCGGGATATTGATTTGACGAAGGTGGAGTTGCAGGAAATGCGTAAGATTGTGGATGAAGCCAAGCCACACGGTAACAGATACTCCGCTGCCGCGCAGGCTACGGTGGGACATTAGAAGCAGAGTGGTGTATAGACAGAAGTGTAGGAAAGACATAGACAGTCTGATTACGGTTTCCGACGTAACTACTCCAGGGTGCGAATATTGACTTTATTTAGTCAATTGACAGAGTTGAAAGGTTTGACTTCTTCAAAATCCGTACTGTGCTTTTACTCTCCTCTATATCTCCGAGGTGATGTCAGATTGGGATGTGGCCGCAAAGGGAGTGTTAATAATCATCTGGCCGAAGTCTACAGGTTTATTCGCCTCCAAAATTCAAAGTGGGCATGTGGAAGCTTGCGGGTTAGTCAAAGACCCGTCGTTATGCACAAGGTAATCTTACTCTCCCATTATCGAGTGCTTAGCTTGACAGAATTCACACTTGGTGCATTTGATACGAATTGAATTGGCCTACCGGGAATATGACCTCGCAGGATCAACTGACTTCACTTTGATGGATACTGGCTGACTTTGATCAAATCATGATATTGTCCCTTTGAAGCTTGCCTAAATGGAGTCGTCCCTCATATCATTCATCAATTATATGATTAATAACAGGGCTATGTTATTAAGAAACAATGCAGACTATGTTCTACTACCATGCTAAGCGCCATCTTCCACCGCATAGTCCATGATCCCAAAGAAAACGCAATGTCGTCCAATGCTTGAAATTGTTGAATCATCAATCATCAATGTCCTTCAATCCAACCAGATCCAACGACAACTTCCAAAGTTTGCCCTCCCTTCCCTCATCGTGAGCATGAGGAGCCCAACCCGGTAGTGCGAACGGTTGATCTGGAGTCCATGGACCCGCAATCTGCACATCATCCAAATACTTCCCACCATCTCCCTCCAAGCACTTGGCGACTGCCCCCCATACCGTTGTTGCGGCACCCTGCTCGGGCGACTTGAGACTCTCGTCAAAACCTTCCTGACTTCTTAGGTGGGCGATGTCTTCGGGATTCATGGTATTCCATAATGGCGTAACGATACCACCTGGGTGCACGGAGAAGGCATGCAGATGTTTTGAACCGTATCGTCGCTCAATCTCATTAGCCATCCAGATGTTGCAGGTTTTGCTACTTCCATACGCTCTCCACTTGTCGTAGCACCCGGAGAGGTTGATATTATCAAGATCTGGCTCACCACGGCGGTGGCCCAACGACGAGAGGTTAACGACGCGCGAGGGGAATTCGGGAGTTGCTGAGGCGAGGAGTGTGGGTTTGAGAAGGTAGAAGAGGAGAAAGTGGGATAGATGATTCGTCTGGAACTGCGACTCGAAGCTGTCTTCTGTCGTGACCTCAGGTACAGCCATGATGCCGGCGTTGTTGATCATGATATTCAGCGTTTTACTCTGCTCGAGAAAGCTCGCGGCACAGGCTCGTACACTCTTGAGCGAGGTCTGATCCATCTCTAGGAGGTGTACAAGTGGTGATTCAGCAATATCACCAAGGGCTGCTCGTGCTCTGGTCAGGTTTCGAGCCGTGAGGAACAGAGTGGCGCCCGTTGTAAGCATTGCACGCGCTGTCTCTATACCTATACCTGCAGAACACCCGGTAATGAGTACGGTCTTATTCTTCAACTTTCCCTCGAGCTCTTCATCCTTGATAACTTGCAGCGCAGTTGGACGCTGATCTCCAGGGCCGAGAGGTTTCTCGTGAGCTGCAGCGTACCTGTCAGACATTCTGGACGCGACAATTTCGAAATAATAGAAGGGAAAGCTGAGTGCCTGTTGTAGAGGTGGACAAGAGGAAGAACGATATCAGTCAAGATGGCTCACCTTGAATTTAATCGCGGGGCATCTGGTTACCTTAATAGCAAGCTTTGATACCTTAACCGATGAGGTTTTCCATTAGCCGAACACATCGGCCGAAATATTAGTGGAAATATCGTACCCAGCTTCAAACACAAACGCTAAGAAAAGGAGAAAAGAAAAGGGAAGAGGCAAACTCTGGACTAATAGAGGCAAGTTTTCATTTGGCCATAACAGATGATCCTCGCTCGCTGCATAACTTAGATAAGGTGGGTATACATAAGGTATCCTAACCCTTGGCTCTAACTGACGTACCTTATTCAAATTCTAGACGCCTCATTCTATTAAGGTTTTCCAGACCGCCCATTTTTGATTTTTTGACTTAAAGCGAGGTAGATAGTGTAACACTAGTGTGCTTACTACTCATGCAAGTTTCTTACGGCAAATTAGCCAATCGGGAATCTTCTTTCTAGGCGACCTATCTCTGGAACCGTCAGATAGTTTTTGCCGAGATAATAGAGCATAACGATCCTATCCCTCGCTTGGCAGCAAAGGTATAGTAAGGTAGGTATATAAGGTACCTAGTAACAGCCAAAGGTACAGAATGTCTTCTCAGTATATACACAAGGCACACGAATTCAGGTTCAAATCATTCATTGCATTACACTTCCATCGACCATATCATCATCATCTATTTGGCACCACCTTCAGCGGTATCAATCATGTCTACCCAAATGCAATACATGAGGTATGCTCCCAAAGGCCCTTATATTCCGGCTCAATACACAGGCAGAACCTAACATCTCTCATAGAGTAGGCAGCTCCGGCCTCAAAGTCTCCAAGATCATCATTGGCTGCATGACATATGGCGACAAGAACTGGCAATCCTGGGTCCTGAACAAAGAAGAGGCCTTCCCAATCCTTAAGCACGCCTATGATTCCGGTATCAACACCTTCGATGTCGCCGATACGTATTCCAATGGACGCTCCGAGGAGATCCTCGGCGCTTTCTTGAAAGAGTACAATATTCCGCGCAACAAGGTCGTCATCATGACCAAGGTGTTCCACTACGTCAACCCTGCGAGAGGGGCTGTTGATGCCGCGGGTCAAGCAAGAAATGACGATGTTCAGGTGAATCAAGTTGGACTATCCAGAAAGCACATCATGGACGCTGTAGACGCTAGTATCGCCCGCCTCGGTACTTACATTGACGTTCTCCAAACCCACCGTCTCGATCGCGAAGTCTCCCTCGAAGAAACCATGAAAGCCTTCAACGATGTCATCGAAAGCGGGAAAGCTAGATATATCGGTGGCAGCTCTGTGAGTCTTCTCTAACTTAATCCTCTCGAGTGACTACACTACCACGAGTTTTGACTAATGAATGACGCTGTTCTGGTGTAGATGGCAGCCTGGGAGTTCCAGATGGCGCAGAACGTAGCCGAGCAACACAACTGGCATAAATTCATCTCAATGCAAGGCTTCTACAATCTTCTCTACCGCGAGGAGGAACGCGAGATGAATGCCTATTGTAAGGCAACATCGATCGGCCTCTTTCCTTGGTCACCACTCGCAGCCGGAGTGCTCGCCCACGCTTGGGAAGATCGCACTGACAAGCGCGAGCAGAGTGATGTCTTCTTGAAGATACTTTTCCGTAGCAAGCAGATTGACGCTGATCAAGAGATTGTGCGGAGGGTAGAAGTATTAGCTGACAAGAGGGGCGTCAGCATGGCTATCATTGCGATTGCTTGGGTTATATCGAAGGGGGGGATGGCGCCTATCTGTGGGTTGTACAATAAACAACAGGTAGATGATAGCGTGAAGGCTTTGAGTGTTCAGCTTACCGAGGAGGAAAGCGAGTATTTGGAGGAGGCTTATGTTCCAAAGCCTGTTATGGGTTACTGAGTGAGTGGCCTGACTGTAGTTTACAGAGGCGAGACATTAATATTTGTATCTCTAAGAACTGTTCTATTGTATCTAGGGATTACTACTCGCTAAACAGACACAAGACTGTACTAGTAATTTATCTAATACAGTTATTTTAGAAAGGAATTAATTAAGGTTTAACATTATATCTGCAATGCGTAGTTTTATTTCTTTGACGCGAGCTATTGTAGGTAGCTGCACGCCGCAGCTAACGTTGTATTTATCTAGAATAATGTGCCGCACCACCGCTAATGAAGATAGACAAATTCCTAAGGATTAACTTATAACAGAGGATTAAATAAACAGTATTTGTTAAAGTACAGAGCAATAGATAAGGTGGATTCTAATAGGATTATTCGAAGGCAGCTGCTAGAGGAGTTATAAGTATTATTACTTAATAAGTTAGGAGGTGCTTTACAAACATCTTAGGCCTGAAATAACACTACAATACC
>JAJONI010001256.1:1257-13525 GCA_022190145.1 Pezicula rhizophila
AAAAACTAGATTTTCTAATATCAGTTGTCAGCGTTTTTTGTTATCAACCAACGAACGCGGCGAGTTTGCTTCTTGCTTCTTATAGGGTTCCATCTCCGAAGATATTTAAAGTTGAACAGTGATTATCAACGTAGAACAGACTGGACGAAGCTATTTCGACATAGGTCTAATAGTAGACTTGGGATCGGCTAAATGAAAGTCATAAGGATCAACCAATGGATGGGTTTCCAGTTTGAGGAATTGTAGTTTACTAATAGAGTGGAAAGCATTCGCATCCGTTTCCTTTACTTTACAACTTCGTTGACAATGAAATTATTGACCAACTGTCCTACGATCTTGTCAAATGGTCTTTGAGAGCAATGACTAAAGCGATGCATATGCAAAACGGGTGTTATATTTCTGGTTTCTCTCCATAGCTTATAAGGGGGAAGGAGGGACCAGTCTTGGTTGAAATGAAGTAGTCGTCAGGTTCGAGTTCTCTTCAGATTACCTCCCATCGATGTTACGCAAGTCTTTTCAATAAAAAAAGCAAAAAACAAAAACAAAAAAAGGCCTATTGCCTGTCTCAGCAATTGCTGAGCCGGTTCTATACCAAAGCAGCCATAAGCAAGTAAAACTAGAACCAGGTCTTCTATATTCTTTCTTTCGCTTGAACGGTCTGTTTCCCGGCCTTTGCTACTCTTCCTCAAATGGGTTGAACATGGGAAAGGTTGTAAAGTGTGGTATGAAAGGAGAGGGACGTTGACATTGGCTTTGGTAGCGAGGAACTCACTTTGCGAAGGAAAACCAGTAACTTCACTGGGATACAGATAGACGACGTGTGACTCCTTGAGGTTGTAAAAGCATGCCATTGCAATTACCACGCATTCATACCCATTCTAGGTATGTTCGGTATAACGCTTCCTATGCATAAAAACCAAGCTCCAAAAATCCAATATTCCCTCTCCAAAGAACCCCATCGTTATCATGTTGCGCCGTGTTATCGTCTGCCACGTGGTTCTCCGTAAGGCACCGCTGAGTGTCCTCTACTTTTTGCCAGCAGCGGCTTCAGCTGCTTTCTTCGCATCGGCTTGGACCCTGTCAGCATGATTCCCAGTAAGTTGAAACTATGAATGTCGACTTACCGGCAGCCTGCTTCTCTCTCATCTTCGCAGCGACCTTCTCCTTTTCGCGCTGCATCTCGGTTCCACTCATCGTATTTGACTTCTTCTACAATGCAAAGGAACGTTAGCAATCTGGGATGGCGCAAGTTCCTCTGCAACCATAGACAGAGAGAGAGAGAGGCACTTACCTCAGCGGCCATCTTCTTCTGGTTAGCCTCACGAGCCTTATCTCTCTGATTACCTCGAGCCATTTTTGATTTCTAGTGACTGTCTGCGATTCTTTTTGGATTTAATGTAGACTGGTTTTGCCTGCGTCGTGGCTAGAAGTGAGAATGAGGCTGAGAAATGTTCCAGGTTTGAGTTGAGAAATGGAAAGCGCAGCGCCTATTATTTGCCGCTCGGCTGGGTCATCCTCCGTCTCCCTCCCCGTCAATTTTTAACCGCCTGTAAATCACATGACTGACTGACTGACTGACCCTCTGTGACTGTGACTTATTTAATTTCATTGTCAATAATGGGTGGCAAATAGTTATACCTGTGATCAAATTCCCGAAACTTTAACGCTGGAAGGTGGAAAGGTGGGAGGCCCTGAAAATTGTATTAGATGAATATACATACAAATAATTAATTAATATCCATACAAGTTCCAGGCGTTTACCTTGGGTATAACAACATATAACATCCGACATATAAATGGTACTGTAAGATACCAGCTGAGAATCTCGCCAAACCTCTCCACACAAGATTCGCCAGCAAAAACAGACGAACTTGAAACTTCTCGCTCGAGCATCTTCATCCAATCCATCTTGACGACTCAGAATTGTGTGAAACAATCAACGGATGCATCCGCATGAGCAGCCTTGACCGTCGCATAGATCTCGGCGGCTGTAGAGCTATGCAATTGGCTAATCTGTGAACCATCATGACGATCAGGTAGTTGGGGGATCGTTGTTGTCCACAGCATTACCCTGCGCCAAAGACGATCCGTGACGATGCGAAAAGTAACTCTCGAGCTGTCCCTGTGGCCTCGATGAGGTGAGAAACACCAGAGGGTGCTCGTCAGTGCACTGGCGATAACTTGGAATTTCTTCGTCCAGTCATTGCCACTGAAACGGCAATAGTTCCTTTGTTGCATGGTGAAGCAAGTCGGGACCTGTGGCCTGGTCAAGGAGTAGTAGTTCTCCAACCTGGTCGTTATTGGATGATCACCAAAAGAGTCCTGCCATTTCCCCCACGGCGCGTTTTAATAAAGGTTATACTTGATAAAAGGCTTGCTTGCCAGCTTTGTCTCTTGTCTCTCTGCCCTACTGACCTAACCATACCATATTCTTCACGCCTCGCGAACCATTGTCTTTGTATTGTCTTTTGCTCACAATAGCAAGCAGCCTCATTCATTCATTCATTGATTCATTCATTGTGAACCCGAGAGGACAATGAGGATTTCTGTTTGAATAAGGGAACTTCTCTCTCTCTATCATAATTAATTCCATCCTCTCCTCGAAGCTTTCCTTCTGTTCCATTTCCACAAAGTTCCAATTCGCAGACAATCTTTCAACCACATTACATCAAGTCCATCCTTCTACCACTGCAGGCAGTCCAACTAAATAACTATTTTAATAATTTCAGCGCATATCTAAAAGTCAGATCAAGACAGCGCTTGCAAAGTTTACCAAGAATCCCACACCTCTCCTTACTACCTTACAATAGCAAGATGTTCAACTTCAACTCCGAGCATACACTGGCAGGCCCAGGCTACATCACACTGAACATCATTCGAGTCCTCAACATAATATCACTGCTCACAGTCGTTGTGGCAAGTTGGATAATGCTGGTCATGACAGTCAAAACCAGTAATGTATATCATTTCTCTACCCCTCCAAAATTACCCCTCTAATATTCCCACAGTTCTTTTTCTTCGATGGAGTCTCCCACTTCATAACCAGCACCATCGGTATCTTCCTCATCGTTTCCGAATGTACTATCTTCCCCAAATACTTCGCCCGCAACTGGCCGATGCTCAGTCCATCATCTGGCTTTGTCTTTCTCGGACTGGCAATGATAGTTTTGGGCTTCAACATCCTCGGAAACCTCAACAAGTCAGCAACTAGCATTCAGAACCTTGGACTCCCACTATGGCGAGAAGTAATTGCATCAGGTATCCTCTCAGCCATAATAGGTCTCTTCAACATCATTGCAGTAAGTACAATTCCTCCCACCCCTCTAACAGATCTCCCCGCCTCTAAAAACTTAAACTAACAAACTCCTCTCTCCATAGACCTTCATCTTCTGCGACTCCGCCCAAGGAATAACTGGCCGTCAAGTCCGCAGCCACGGAGCCATAGCCCCCAAAGATGAAGAACACGCGTCGACCGGCAAAACCTTCAGTCTAACCAGCAGCCGATCAACAAGATCCCAACGATCCCAAAGACCCCTAACACCCGTTCTTCCTTCCTACCATCCAAACGAAGCAATCTCGCCATCAGACCGACGCAAATCACGCTTCGGACTCAAATTTCCAATCCGCATGTCAGGAATCCACATCTCAAAACCCGTAATCGACACTAATACCAACAACAACAACAACAATAGCCCGCCAAGATGGCAATCAAGAAATTCTCCTGTTGTGGAGAATTTGCAGAGACCTCCTACGGCGCTACATCCTGCTTTTGATCCTGTTCGTACGCCTAGTTCACGGTATAGTGAGGTTAGTCATTTGCAGAGGTTTTCGAGGGGTGATTTGATTTAATTTTTTTGGGTTTTTGATTTAATTCTTCTATTAGATGATTTGAAACGGATGGAATGATGGATGGCGTAATAAGATACAGGGAGGCGGATTGAGAGGCATTCGGGTGAAATCTGGAGTTGAGTGTCTTTTTTGAAAGTAAATACCCCCCGTTCTTTGCAGCATAGACGAGACAGACCTCATGCCATCATGACGGGAATTGATTATGGGAAATGGGGAGTAAGGTGTGTGGATTACAAGAGATCATCTAAGAGTGCGTCTGTAGCTCGGTAAAAGCAAAATAAACTAAAATATGTACAATACCAATCACTGTGAAATTGCAAGCATAAGTACAAGTCCAGCACAACAAAGTTACTCAAGTGCAATGTTGTCCATTGAGTCTATCTGTCCTATGCAAGAATGAGAATCTATTTTGACCAAGCGCTTTATGCAGGGTATCCGTCCAGGCTGTAAACCGCATCTAAAATCGCAGCAGACCCATTTGCAAGAAAATCCATCGCTTTACTTCGCCCTATATATGCAAACCGAATGATCAAAAGAATCACAAAATGCCTCCAATGCCTCGCTCCACTTCCATTTTTACTCAGATTTGAATCACGTCTTAACCCTGAGCACTGACAGCAACCTTCTCCTCATACTTAGGACTCTGCTCCTGCGTCTTGGTGTTTTCGAAAGCAAATGTCTCTAACTCCTCAAATGCCTTGTCTAGATCATCATTAACGATTATAAGGTCATGAACACCCTTGACTCGTGAATACTCCAACTCCTTCTCGGCCTGCGCAAGACGCTTCTGGATCGACTCCTCCTTCTCTGTTCCACGGCCGCGGAGACGTGATTCAAGAATTTCCATGGAAGGTGGTGCGATGAAGACGTAGCGAGCTGAAATGTCGGATTTTTTGATCTGCTTGACACCCTGTTTTGTACAAGTCAGCTTTTGTAATCCCTCGGGCACAAAAAAATCCACTCCCCGCATTCCTCTCCAGAACCCGAGAAATAAACCTAAAGAGGCATTGAGGAAGGGATCCTAGAAAAAGTACGAACCTCCATCTCGATATCCAACAATACCAACTTCCCACTCTTCGTCAAGTCCGAAATAGTCCTCTTGCTGGTCCCATATCGATTTCCTTGAACAAGTTAGCACCACATTTCCCCCCAAAAGCTAGGAGTAAGAATTATGACACATGCTCTTAGAGTTAATGTCTCCAGGGCACGAGAATAAAGAAATATGTAGCCTACCTCCAAACATAGCATTCTCTACAAACTCATCCCGCTCAATCATAGCCTCGAACTCCTCCATGGTAATATAGTAGTAATCGACATCGCGTGTCTCTCCTGGTCTGGGGTCACGGGTGGTGTTGGAAACGGTGGTTGCGAAGACTCCTGGGTACTTGGCTAGCAACTTCGAGTAAAGCGTTCCTTTTCCTACACCTGAGGGGCCTGAGATCACAATTGGGCGAAGGTCGGTGGGTGCTGGAAGGTGGGAAAAGTTAGTATTCAGGTACTCGAGGAGGTAGGTTGGAACATGGGGGTGGATTGTGGGATCTTGGTGGACACACTTGGAGCCATTGTGTATATTCTTTTGGACTGTTTGATGCGTGAGATATGTGGTTGAATGCGTGTCGTCTGTGGGAATATGCAAGATATCCGCAGCGGTCTAAGAGAAAACATGCAAAAGAGCGAAAGTGCATCGAGGGAGAGTACAGATGTTGGTGCGTTGCGATAAGATGTCGATAAGGTCTCTTCCTTGAATGTGAGGCAGCCATGCATAAATTTGTCACTTAAGACGGCAGATTTCTTGGTAGGTAGGTGGGTGCATGTTGACGGTACTGTACGTTCATCCTATATCTTTCCCTAGGCCGCCACATGGAGAGGAGATACTCTTAGAGTGAATTGTGCCACCGATGTGAGCCGTTGAACATGAGCAGTCAGAGGTCAGGCTGGAACAATATACAAGTGAAATGAATTCTCGATATTAGAGAAGGCTAATTAAGCAAAGAGAAATAATGGGGAATACAAAGTGACAAAGTAAAACGCCCAATCCAAGCGCGGCCATAAACACCTCCTTGGCCAGCTCAAGGAAATCCCTAATGTGTCGTCGCTTTTCACAATACTGCCTCGCCATCAAAACGGCCTCAATCTCATCACCTCACCTCAACCAGCCAAACAATTACACCTAGTAGCCGTTCATGGTCATTCTCTGGGAGTTTCGGCTCAACTCTCTGTCTGCTGCTGGAGAAATTGGTCTGCTACCAGCATGTCCTCCCTGAGCACTGCTCTCCTTGAGCGCCAAAAGTTGCTTGGCACGGAAAGTCTCGTAGTGAATTTGTGATGTTGTTTCGATGAGGTCTTGGAGATGGGTTCGGGTAAGGAAGTTTCTGAGGTAAATGAATTCGCAGTGGTTCTCGTCCTCGACGTTGATAACTCCCCATCTATTCTGGCGACCACGGACTTTCTGGCCTCCAACAATGATCGATTTTTCGGATCCAACAACGGCAAATGGAATGATATCCTACGGGAACTATTAGACTATAAATTGATTGATCATGATTAAGCTGAGACTAACCTTGATCTGAGCATTTAGAGCACGCTCCTCCTCATCAAACTCGTCGTTCTCGTAAGGGAACATCTTCAAGTTGTGGAATGCAAACTCCTCCTTTATGCGCTCCTTGAAAGCTGCACGCTCTTCCAATGTCAAGGAATCAGACTTGGCGATAACTGGGACGACGTTGACAACGTCTGAGAGCTTCTTCAAAACAACAATATCAATTGGCTTCAAGGCGTGGCCAGAGGGCTGGATGAAGAAGAGGCAACAGTGAATACGAGTATCCTGAATGTATCGCTCTCTCTGAGCTGTGAGTTCCTTTCGGAGGTATGCTGAGTGCTGATCTTTGATGTACTTGACAATGGGATCCCAGCATCTATCGTTGTTGACTTGGTCTCCATAACCTGGGGTATCAACAATATTCAACCGCAGACGGACCCCATTCTCCTCAATAATGTGTGAGACTGTCTGAATTTCGGTGGTCGATCGTACTGGCTCGTCTGGAGCGAGTCTTCCTTTTGAGTCGATCAAATGAGACGCGAAAATGGTGTTGATGAGAGTCGACTTTCCGAGTCCAGTTTGACCTGTAGGGATATTAGACATGCATCAAAATACACAAATATTCCGGCCAGATAGACTCACCGACACAGATGACATTGAATTGGAAGCCGCGCTTCAACAGCTTGCGCTCGATTTGCGATGTGATACTATCGAAACCGACGTGGCTATTAGGGATCACCGACTGTGCAGCTGCAGTTGCCATTGTTGCGATGATAGCTGGCCGGGTGAGGCAATTCGATGAGCAAGATGAACTGGCGAAGTTTCAACGGCGAACGGAGTTGAGGAGGATTATCTGAGGTATGGTTGAAGAAGGGGTTCTCCAGATCACTCGCCAAAATTAAAGTGTCGCGTTCCTTCCTGGAAATAGGGGATGCTGAAATCAGACTAGTTGGCGACAGGGGGGAAATCTCCGGGAGTCTCGATAGCGTGAGAGTCGCGAAAAGAAATGTTGAACAGCTATTACCAGATGCTCAATTCCAGTTCCTAAGCTGACCACCAATCCTAAAATATCTACAACCGTCGAGATGGCTGCTAGACACGTTACAACGACCTCTATTCTCTCCTCCTTCCTTCCCCGATTATCCCGACCTGCGGTCTCATTCGCATCTAGAACTACCACTCTACAATCGCGGCAGCTTTCCCTCCAAGCCATACCATCGCTCACATTCGCCATTCCCTCCTCTATATCACTCAATGTTCCCGGTTTATTAGAAGGGCTTTGGGAATCCATCCTGAAGGCGGTACCAAAGAAGAAGACTTCCCACTCAAAGAAGAGATCCAGGCAGATGGCAGGAAAAGCATTGAAGGATGTAACATCACTGAATAAATGCTCTGCTTGTGGGAATATCAAGAGGGCACATTTGTTGTGTCCCTACTGTGTGGCTGGTAAGCTTTTTGGAGCTGTTGCGATGTGACACGAGCTTATTAAATTACAGAGATCAAGGGCATGTTCAAGAAGGACTCAAAGGGTACAACAAAAGCAGATGAGTCAGTGGATGCATAGTGATGAAAATAATTTGGCGGAGGCTGTGTGGAGAATTGAGTGGCATTGCATAGCATTAGCATCAGGCGTTTTGGGATCGGGCTTTTGGTGTAGATGTAAAGGGCCAAGGACGGGCAGAGGGCTTGTACAAATAGTGTACATTAAATGTTTGAATACATACGTCTGCTACAGTTTTGCGTTCTTCCAAAAAATGTGAAATCAGGTAACCAAATGTTGGTCAATCGGTTTGTTATAAATTTCTTGAACGTCAACCCCGCCAAACTCTTTCATCATACAAGACCATAGAATACTGCCCAGCCGACCTTGCAACTCTCATGAGTAGGTGACAATGGTATGCAATTAAGTACATATACATGGAAATAGAACTGACTGCCCTTAGTCCAAGCAGTATTTAACAACCCATACCATCGACAATGGTACCTGAAATACCCCTCCGTGGTGGCCACAAGAGCTCAAGATCTAACGACCTATAGCCCACCTCTCCGACATATTTTCCTTCGCAGTCACTTCCAACCGCATCTTAACAGTCTCCGGCGCCTCATCCATTAAAGTCTACGACACAACCTCTACAACAGACGTCGCTCTTGTGCAAGACCTGCCAGGCGCACACAAGCTCGGCTGTCATCACATCGTCACCTCACGCAATGGCAAGAAAGCTGCTAGTGCAGGCTTTGGGGGTGAGGTTAAGATATGGGCTATCTCCGAAGCAGGAGAGTGGAGAGAAGAGAAGAAAGTTGTGGATAATAACAAGGCTGGTGAGACCTGGGCAATTGCTCTGAGCGAGGATGGACAGTACCTTGCGAGCACGACGTATGATGGCAGAATAAATGTTTGGGACTTAGCTACAGATACGAAGACGGTGGAGTATGAAACAAAAGGCAGCTTTGGTATGTGCGTCGATATCAGTAGGGACGGCAGGTACACGGCTAGTGGGCATGAGAATGGTGCGGTCTACGTCTTTGACAATGAGACGAGAAGGATGAAATACTCATTACCAGGCAAGTCACGCAAAATCTTGGCTTTACGAACGGAATACTAATACTGTGGCAGGAATGGTGAAGCCAGTACGGACAGTAGCTTTCTCGCCGCTTGGATCACTTCTAGCATCTGGGGGAGATGCAAGAACTATTGCACTGTACGATGTGAAGAATGGCGAGCAAGTAATGAATCTCACAGGCCACTCAGCGTGGATCTTTTCATTAGATTGGAGCGACACAGGAGATTATCTTTTGAGCGGATCATTCGATGGAAAAGGCAAGGTGTGGGCCATTGATCGGAGAGCATGTGTATACACACACAGCGGAGATGAGAAGACTTTATGGTGTGTAAAATGGCTACCTAAGACTGGGAAGAGCGAAGCATTTGCTATTGCTGGCGCAAATCGGAGCATCACGTTCTTCAGAGAGGCGACGGGAGGCTAGATAAAAGCCAGAACAAAAGCATTAAGCAAGTTTGTTCCCATAATCGTGTGCTTTATCTACAACAAATTGCAATAGAACAAAATCGACGTGGCAATTTCCTCTAGTTATGTGTTTTCTAAAGCACTGATACCTTTCCCAAGCCACACGTGACCCAATTCTTCAATGGCTCACAACCAAGGAACGGAAAACCTAAACTTCACAATAGAATTGTGTTATTGTTGTTGTTGTTTTTTCTCCACTAACAATAACCGGATTTCCTTAGCAAAGTGTATCGTCACTTTCATACCTACTAACGTCGCGATCTCGAGCAATGGCGTCACATTCCCACATCCCCATCAGCTCTTCCGCTGTCAAACGAACATCTAGTTCTGCACCAAAGACAAGGCAAATGGCTGACAGCAAGGCTCAAGTCATTTCACAATTAGAATCAAGCTCCTCTGGCATGCTATCCTCCAAAAGCGGCCAGTCATCCAAGCGCAAGCACAATACCGTCAACTACGAAGCTGGAGAAGACAACCATGAATACGACCACGGTGCGCCACCAAAGAAGAAAGGAAAGAAGAAGGACGAGGAGAAGCGCCTTCGGGTCTACCGCAAAAAGCCACCGAAGTCGTTCATTGATAGGCTTGAGCGTGTTCGAACCCAGCGCATGTTCTTAATTGACCGGAAACGGAGCCTCAGCAGCGATGGAACACATGAGGAGGAGGTTTTCGACATAGCTGGCACCACCGGCAATATTTATCAAATTAAGATTAGCAAGGTCCCAACTTGTACTTGTCCGGATGCTGTAAAGGGAAACCAGTGCAAGCACATAATCTATGTAAGTGTATATCCATCTTCTGCAGATCAGCTGAGTTATCGAGTTGGTGGGGTATTTAAACATGTTCCTTTCTTGAAGTCAAGGGGAACTTTTCATCACGAAGTCAACTCGATGTGTGGCACCCAAGCTTTCTTCCATTTCCAGGCTTGTGATGAACGATACATTGTATCAATTTATAGGAAGAGAATGAATGCTCTTATGAGCTTTGATTTCAATATGACCATATCTGAAGCCTCCCACAATCTAAAATTTGTTTCTGTTCAAGTAATGCACAGATGCTAACTTCTCCAGGTTCTTGTCAATGTCTTGAAGGCTCCGGAGGAGCTCTCATATCAACTAGCCTTGCTCTCCAAAGAACTGGTTGAGATTCTTAGCAACGCACCAGCAACCCCCCAATCCTCGTCACAAGAAGAAGCCTCGTCAACCGACACTGGCGGGAAACGTAAACCCATAGAAGGTGACTGCCCAGTATGTGTTATGGAGTTTCAAGAAAAAGATGATATCGTCTGGTGCAAGGCTGCTTGCGGAAACAACATCCATCGACAATGCTTCGAACAATGGGCCAGGACCAAACCAGGCCAAGTTAAATGTGTTTACTGTCGGACAGTCTGGAAGGGCGATGAAAAGAGTGTGCAACGTATTGCCAAGAGCCAGCTTAGTGAGGGCAAGTTTAATAGGGAGGGTTATGTTAATGTGGCGTCCCAGTTAGGCATCAGTGGTCGAAGAGATACAAGTACTTATCACCAGCCTTGGGTGCACCAACGGTCTGGCGGCTACCGTGGCTATCGCTCCTGGCGGGACTACAATGACGACTCATATGACGACTACGCTCCCGGGGAATAATTCTAGGTCCTGACCTCAACCTTAACATTGATGGCAGATATTGACTAGATACTACTGGAGTTTGCCACCTTGTCACCCTCACTTACTTTGCTTCCGGATTTGAAACTAGTTGCTGGAACTCCTAGATCACTTCGCTCAATTCTAGGGATATCTTTGGTCAATTGGGGTGGCGTTTGCTGCAGGAAAGCGGTCTATACCCATTTGCTTTGCTAGCAGGCAATATTATGAAAATGCCCTACTTACTGATGTGTTAAATAGAGATAGAGGTATATGGATATTTATTGCTTGCGTACGAAGCTACATTCATATCAATCATAGTGTGTGAACTAATTCCATCCCCGAATGTCTGGTATACACATATCAACCAAGAACCAGCAAACTCTGTCCTAGTCTTAGTCCAACGTATGTCCCTTCTAGCATAGTCTTCTCTCAAGGTATTGTCCCTTCTACCGGACTACAATTACTGTGTTAATATTATATGTTTCTCTATTGGCTTTCCCTTCTTCTCTACCGCTTACCCTCTCTTCGCATATCCACCCAGTGGTAGACTGCTCTCCTATATTTCCTATGGTAGGATTGTAGATTATATACACTAGCGGTTTGATGGAGGATCTTTCTCGAGGTCTAAGTAGAGCATATTCTAAAGAACTACGAGATTCCAACTAAGCACCTCTCGAAGGCTCCACCTTTAAATTGCTAACACTCAATGGTACCATGGGCCAAGCCCATTGGCTCTTTCTCTTCACAATCAATTTATTCATCTCCTTTTCTTTCTCCTCCTTCTTCGCCTTCGTCTTGCTCCCGGCGAGTATCTATATATGGGCTGTTGTGTTTTCTAATGCCGTTTAAACATGAGTAGGAGACAAGATACAAGCTTTAGCTAAGTGCAAGGTACTTTTACGTAGCTACACCCCTTTAGCTTGGACTTTAGAAGCTTTGAGGCTCTACAAGAATTTCATATAAATCATGTGAGCGACTCGAATGAAGTTGCTTACTACCATGAAAATACTTCCAGTAAAAACAATACTCCTATTTAAGCGAGGTGCTATCCTTTTGACGACTGGAGAGACCTTTCGCGCGAAAGAGATCTTGGCGGCAAGAACACCAAACTTATAACTTATTTTTTATAAATTAAGAATAATTAAGACTTTTCTGTAATAGAAATCAAATAAAAGTAATAGCAAGTATACTTTACTTATAATCCCCATTTTTCTAATTACGAAGATAATTAT
>JAJONI010001258.1:0-13503 GCA_022190145.1 Pezicula rhizophila
AGAAGTATGGAAGTCAAACTAATTCACTGCCATCAGCCATCATAATATCTGTCCTTATTAATCTAGATGCAGATCTCAACTCTAGGTGATTCTATTCACTCCAGTTTGAAAGCTCGGATGTGCTATAGCTCAAACAGGTCTTATTACCCGCATCTATCAAATCATTATTCAGTGTCCAAAGCTTATCTCAAATAAGAAACTTTTATAGTACACCCCCACCCCCCCAGGTTCAATCGTGCAAAATTTGTATGGGATCGCTAACAAACTTTATACGATTGAACCGGGGAGAGATCGGACAGCCAGCGAAATGTAAAGCAAAAAATGGCTATCAGTAGCTTAGCAATATATGTAAGAATATGCAGTCAGACTGCAGAATCCCTGAAACATTTGATGCACCCTTGTAATGTGACTATCAAGGACGGTTTTTAGATCTGAAAATCACGAGATAGGTTATGCTCAAATCCATGTCTCTCTAGATATAAACCTAGATCATGGAGAAGCAATATTCAATGTGTGTCGTAAAGTAGTTCGCTAATCCTAAATAACAAGTACTCGTTTGCCACAGCGCTAACTGCTACTATCTGCTGATCTTGGTAGACCACATAGCGTTCATAGCTACAAGTAGTCACTCGGCGATTACGTCTCTATCCAGAAATTTCACATTATTCTATCTACGAGAACAGGACCTCTCTACATTTATCCAACAATGGAGAATAAAAAGGCTCCAGTTATGGTAAGAATGATGTATACCTACTCTCGTTTTCATATCAAATACATCTAATAGATCAAACTATTTAGTCAACTCGAACAAGAAGCGCGATTTTGTTGTTGCCAGTCAGCGTGATACTTCTCAGTGCATTGCAATGTGGACAACACATTTCCAAGCATAGTAACATCCTTGCTTGGACACCTTTCAAAACTACCATTTCGGCGGCACGTGTCGACATAGATGTTTATGACTGTACGCACAGTTATACGACTGAGCTCTTGTCAATCGACCCCCTTGTGATTTACATCAACAACTTCATTCACGATGCAGAAATAGAACATCTTTTGAATCTGGGGCAAGTTAAAAACGGCCAAAATTCCACAACGCTTTCAATAACAAGCTAACTAACATGACCAATTTTAGAAAAGGCCAGTTCCATGAGTCCCGGGTGTTTTCAGGGTCTAAAAATTTCGGCGACACCCTGGACCAAGCTGTCCGGCAATCACAAACTGCTGACCTCCCTAAAGAGGACCCTGTCTGTGCTTGCCTGACGAAGAGAATGAAAGCCTTTCTCGGCAACGTTCAGCACATGGAGGTCGAAGCACTGCAAGTGGTCAAATACGAGACTGGTGGCGACCAATTCAAGTCGCACATGGACTGGTTCGACATACCCAGGAACGACAGCTCGTACGGACCAGACAGGGCATCCTACAAGCCCAGCAACCGTCTGGGGACCATCTTTGCATATCTCGACGACAACTGTACCCGCGGCGAGACCTATTTTCCCAACTTGGCGGGCGTGTCGGAGTCTGCAGATGGAAGCAAGTTCACGCTGGCTGAAGGTGACACTGGGTTGTTGGTTAAGCCACGGCGGGGTAATGCTCTCTTTTGGAATAACCTTTTGCCTGATGGGTCGGGGGATGTGAGGGTCCTGCATGCTGGGCTTCCTGTCGAGTCGGGAACTAAAGTTGGCCTTAATATGTGGAGTCGGTATTTCTTTGATCGACCTATGGTTGGAGGTAATTAGAGGATCTTGAATTATACGCTGAATGTTAGGTGCTGATGTTGAATATTTTATTCTGGTAGGGATGTAGTTGAATTGAAATTATGTGAATCGAAAATCAATAGTTGAATATCATTCACCAAGAACCGGTAATGACTAAACGACTGTAGATTAGTAGCGTGAAGTGATAGTTGATGGCTGACTTTTTTTTCCCCTACAAATTTTAATTTTTTTTTATATTTATTATTTATTTTCTGGTTACTAACTTGATTGATCATTTTTGTACTCACTCTTAACCATTAATATGAGAGGCGCCATGAAAACTAATAAACATCCACTTCAAAACGACGTCGCTTCGGCTTATATCAGCACAGTAAAGTTTATTATTATATGAATAAGCGAGAGCCGAGCAATCCCGCAGTCTTTCGCAACATTTAACCGCGCACTAAGCTCGGGTATGCACATGTTGCATCCATGCTCCTGGATGTGCATCATCCCATCTTTCCATGGGTATTGCAGAACTACGATGCAGTAAGACGTTAGTTTCTCTGGATTTATATCAAGTTTTTTTCATCTTGGTTCGAAGTAAGCACGTGGCTTCTGAATTTTCCTATCATTTGATTACGGCTTTCTATTTTGTGATACATATATATATTTTTATCCGCATGAAAAATGATCCCGTTAGATCCCTTCAAGCAATTCGCAGGGCTCATGCTGGAGGCCCATCGTAGGTCACCTGAAAACTAGTCTGGTTCACAAAAGTAGCCTGAGCGACTACTCTCCCATTGCGATGAGGAACCATAGCCATATTATGTGCCGAATCCAGATTGAAAGAAGTGCCTGAAGCAGTGCTCGCATCACATTTGGTAAAGGCAAGCGTCTCAAAAACAGCCAACCTTGATTCTAAGTTCTCCACGATCCACTCGACGCTGTTTCCTGTGATCAGCAGGGAGCCGTTGGGAGAGGTATCTGGCTCGGTGAGATCAACAAAGTATTCCTTTCCCGTCGATAGATTGAACAGCGCTAGAAAGCCTTGAGAAGTACCGGATGTCGTGATGATGAGCTCGATCACATCCCCAGAACCTGCTGAAAAGAACTTGTCTGAGATGTACTCGGTTTCTAATGGGAACCATTCCAACCAAGGAACGTATTCTACAGATACTTGGTCTCCCAGTCTGGTGATTCGAGCATCGATGCCCGACTGAAAGATGACACCTTCAGGAGAGCCTCCGATTCCGATCCATAAAGAGACGACGTAAGTGCCGTTCACTCGACTGGGAGTATCGAGAGTTGAGGCAAGTGGAAGAGTGAACTGTCCTGACATTGCGTCGAAAGCTTCATTTTCAGGCGGATGTAGGACTACTCCAGCCCAGTTGCCACTGACTTCTGTAATACGAGTTGAGTCGGGATCAGAGGCTAGGGAAGTATCCAAACGCTTTGCAAGTGATCCACGTCCGCTTGGGAAAGATTGAGCTGTAGTGTGACCCAGCGAATCAATATGCTGTGCTGAAAGGACAGATGAGATATAGTAGACCGTCCATAGTAGAGTCCAGAGCTTCATGATAAGAGTAACCTTCCAAGTGATAGAAGCTCACAGTGGATTGTGCTGGTAAGAGAGAAATTTCTCCTCATTGATAACTGCGATATCTCATTTTGAGAATGACGATTCTGCCTAGGATAGATGTTCGCTCAATGCATAGTAGGTGGCTGGTCATGTTACGTCTCATATTACCAAAATATTAGTGGGGAGTTTATTATGAAATAGAAGATTTTATGGTTGCCACTTAGCACTTAGGGCCATTCCATGTCAGCCCCTGTGCTACTATACATAAATTTAACACGGACTATTTTCTCACTCCGGTCCTGGGTGATGATCCTTGCCAGATTATAGGCGTCTGCAGACAGGCATCTATAAGCACGCTCAAATAATGTTCCAAAAAGGATAATGGAAGTGATAGACTTTTCTTCCATCCTATCTTGGTTTAATTTGACTCCCAGTAGGTTGGAATCTCCCAACAGTATGATCACAACATTTCAACAGAACCTCATCATCAGTAAACACTTATTTTTTTGGGTTTTGCATCAACATGAGCACTGAAGAGATCAAGTGCAAATCTTTGCACCGATCATCATCCGAGATTGACTCAGTTCAATATCATACAGCCAGTTCTGGTGGGAGGAGTCGTTGGAAGAACCCGCTCTCGATTATCTGTATCATCTTTCTTGTCGCAACAAACTGTGTTTGGATTGGTCTTTACAGCCAACAGAGGCAACTACGAGGTAAATTATCCTATATTCCCGTTCTTTCAAGTTTGAAAAAATAAGTTCTATGATTGGTTACTTATGTCTTTGATCTCCTCTAGTGAATAATAGATACCCTGGGTACAATGGACCTACTGTGTCCGTCCCTTATTTTCGCTCAACACCATATAGTGGTGACGAAAATCTTGAGGTAACCAGTGACTTGTGGACAAACCTGTTACCACGTAAGTTGGCATATTTCAGTACTAACATGAGAGGACAGTATTGTATCTAGCCTCCACAGTAAACTAATTGATCTCAGCTGGCTATGGAGCGATAGTAGCGGATAGCAAATGGGCAATCGACAATCACCTCCCCACGGCCAAACAGAATTCCTCAGATGGTCGACCTATTTATACCGTTGCAGCCTTCCATCAACTTCATTGTCTTGTAAGTGGGAAATCTCTTCTAAAATGAATACTAGTTAGTGATTGTTACTAAAATGGAAAACAGATGGTGCTGCGTAATAGTCTGATTAGGTATAAGAACGGATACGGTGGGCAGGACCGGTCTCATATCAGACATTGCTTGGATGCTTTGAGGCAGTTGACTATGTGCTCGGCTGATTCAGCTCCCGATATGGACGGTGTATATCATAAATGTCGTGATTGGGATGGATTGAAACAATGGACTGCGGATCGTGCGTATGTAGCTCCTTTGGGTTGAAAAAGCGATGGTTTCTATGCTGAAACTTGATGCTATCTCAAGTGATGTCCAAGAAATGGTTATCTTGAGTCGTGTTGTGATGGTATTGATGAGCGTTTTGAAGTCACCAATTTGTTATCTCCTCGATCTTATAATGTAATTACATATTCCTTTTGAGCATAAAGCATAGCCTACGGTCATCCAATGCATTGAGACCAAAGACGATGAATTTGTGAAATCGAAGAGCGATCAAGTATTTGATTCTAGATACTCTGTATAAGCATGCTCTATAGTCCATACCTTGAGCGCATCAAAATCTCAACAGTCATGTTCAACGCCAGCACCTCTGAGCGTTGGATCAGCTAAACATTTAACTTGTTGCGGTATAGCGTCTATGCAATGAGCAACATGAGACCAGTTATCTTTTTGCTCTTGTCCTTTGTTGACTTGGAACAAACTGGTATAAATGACGTTCTTGCATTTAGTTAGTCTTCGCGATCTCTTGAATCATGAAAGTGTGGCTTGCAAGACAGTGAAGGTTCATCCAAAATGCATTACTTATGATGAGTACGGTGACACATAGTATCAAGGCAACCATTTCCGAGAGACTCTGCCTTGCCAAGCTTGGAGTATAATATTAAAGCAGAACTTCATCCTGAGAATCGTCGGATGCCCTTTCTAGCGGTTGGTAAACAGTCTCTTTGGATGACATTTCAACCTGATGCTTGAGACTAAATTGTGTGAGTGATGTTATCATTGACCAACATTACGCTGACAGTCCCACGTAAGTTGTTAACTTACTCTAAAATATAGATGCCAAAGAAAATGATTTAGTTTGCAGAAAGAGAAAAGCTCGCAAAAGCGTTGCAAGAGTCAACAGCTCTAATTTCGGACTTGGTCGAGTTTACAGATCGAGGTGAGCTTACAGGAGAGCTTGGATTTGCCACAGCGACAAATGGTAATCCAGTGAGTGATCGTATAGTGATTGTACGCGGGGTTCCAAAATTTCTCAGAGACTAGCATGAAAAATGAAGAGGTATGATTAGGTACGAGATTCCGAGCGGAGAATTGAGATCAGGTGTCAATTTTCGTCCTCTCGCTTTGTAACATCATGTAGCATAAGATCACCTACCGAATTAAGCACGCTACTGCGTACATGATATGGAATTCCAAGCCAGAGCGGAGGCCTCCAACTGATAGGCAAACCGGGGGACACGGAGAATAACCGTAAATTGTACAGCGGTTGCGTATTATAAGTGTGTTTGGGGCTGGACAACACCCTAATCGGGTAATAATGAAGAAAACAATTATCTCAGGGTTCATAAACGAAGCATACTGTACTTGAGTATTTTACCGTATAACCCCTTGATCGTGTCGTGATACTACTTAATTAGGCTTGGACACTGTTAGTAGGTACCTAGTAAGACTCGGTAATCTTACAGTAGGGTTATGCTTGCTGTAGTGTCGCCGTACAATGCTACAGCTTACAGGGTCATCTAGGTGGGCACAAAAGTCTATATAATTTAGCTGCATCTCCCTGATGCATGGCGCTGACAAGTCTCGAACATTGCTAACGAAACACGAGAAGACAGAATGAAACACATGAGAACCCAGGATTACTGTACCTTGGTGACCTTGAAGCCTCCCAGATTGAGGGCCTTTTGATCGTTATTCTACGATGCACCCCCTTCTCGTCCCCCTCGGTCCCAGAGTCATGTGCTAGTTTCTCTTTCTTCTCTTCATTATTGAACGAAGCATAGCTTCATATCCGAACTCAGTATTTCCACCATATAGCTTGATTCAAGCTAACTCACCATGCAGGACAAGGAAAGGGAACAAGATTCACTCGAGAATGCAGTTGTAGAGCCTCTGCTTTGTTCTGAAATTGATGATGAGAGCTACCATATAGCTCCAAGCTTGAGACAATCACGATTCGTACGTCTTCGTCAATTTGCAAACGTCACGACACTCGAACGCTTTCTGATACTTCTCTTACTGGTAGTTGTATCAATTTGTTTACATCTCATCATCACTCAGAATCAAGATTGCACCATTATAACAACAGAGGGAAAGAGTGAAGGAATCTATGGAGTGGGCGACACTGACTATATGACGCGCGACCATGCCAAAGATGTGCTCTGGAATAACGTCTCGGGCACAGATATGGGTCTGACTTGGAGTGCACATGGAAATCAGAATGGGAAGGAAACTCTGGGTCAGATCGCGATGCTTCACCAGCTAAGTTGCCTCGCGTTCATTCGAGAAGCAATACAAGATGCAAGTGAAGGGAGAGAGATAGGAATGGACTCGAAGGACAATGGTCGTTGGCCTCACTGCTTTGATTATCTCCGCAAGGTAAGTAAGGTGTGCATACATGGACGACATCAGTAGCTGATGTTAATGTTAACCAAATCATGTGCATTAGACACTTCTCTGCCTCGCAGATGGGACGATTGAGCGACCCATCAATGCTCAAGGGGAACGGATTCACATCATTCACGGCTATTATGATAAGAGAATGTGCGGTCAGACAGATGTGCTTTATGATCTCAACAGGGAAAAGGGTTATAGCAACTATCACCCGTAGTTTCACAACTGTAAGAAAACTAGAATCGAAATCTACAGTCTTCGATAGTAATACGTAAAAATGTGTGCACAATAAATAAATACATCACTCATTGATTATTCTCACAATTTATCAGTCAGCCATAGGGCATTTACTTATATGGCTTTAGGGTTAATTCGCCTAAAATGAAAATATCTCCTCGCATAGATCTTACAGTACAGGTACTAACAATCTATCTATAAGCTCATACCTCCTCGCTCATACCCTGTCCGTTCATTGATCCTTGGTCAGCACACTTGAACCTAACCTAATGCCTGTTTGTATGAATCACGTGATGAATATCCAACTGCCTTTTTGAGCCTGGAGCTCCTATCTCATCTTTTGACCTTTGGCTTCTGCCTTTTCTTTGCTTGTGTTTCTTCTTCGCTCGCTATCTTATGCACAACAATTCAATCAATCCACGTATGACTGACAACTTGATGGATAATCAGCAGCATCGACTTCGCCATGACATCGCGGGAGTTGCGGTCTCTAGCAAGTACACGGCGCCTCAAATCGCATTGCTCCTCGTACCGTCCGTAGCATTCCTGCTACTGTTTCTAGCGAGGGTATTTCGGCCTCGTCGAGCAAGTCTCAAGGTCACGCCCAATTATATTGGAGTCATTAAAGTGGTATGTCACCTTGTAATGAATAGGTACCTTAAGGTAGTAGATGAATGTGGAGGAACGTGACTAATATCTTCATTTCAGTTGCTCACTGGAACCATTGCAGCAATTGAATTAGCTGCGCTGGTTCTATACTTAGCATTGGCTCCGCATCCAGATGGCATTATAATTGTGGTCCATGCTATTCATCTCGTAGCTGCGCTTGCCGTCTGTTATCTCTCTTTCCTAGAGCATGGTCGATCAGTCAGGCCTTCAACCTTACTTATCACCTACCTGCTGGCATCTGTCGTTTGTGAAGGCACCTTACTACCAGATGCCTTGATCAACTGTAAGACCACTACTACGCTCCCCATAGAGATTGCTGCATTGGGTCTCAAGGCTTTGTTTCTGGTTCTAGAATCAATCAGCAAGCAATCTTATCTGAGACCGCCATACAAGGAGCTGCCCATTGAACAAACAGTCAGCAACCTTAACAATGCATTTCTGTTTTGGATGAACCGCTTGATAATATTGGGCAATTCTAAACTACTTTCGAATGCCGATTTACCAAGCCTTAATGATGGGTTGAAGTCAAGAGATCTTCGTGTCCGGATGGAAGACGTGTGGGATGAGACTCGTGAGTGTTGGATAGGTAAAGCTTCTTCTTAAGGAAATATTACTAACTTCACTCTAGCCAAGCCAGCACAGAAGGACAGCACAGAAGGCGCACGCATCTTGCTCTGGGCATTATTTAAATTCTTCAAAGGCAGCCTGCTCATTAATGCTGTTCCTCGCATAACGTTGATCATTTTTCGATTCTCGCAGCCAATCTTAATCAATAGAGCAGTGAAATATCTGACTGAGCCTGTCACGGAGACCAAAGAACAAGACACCACTGGATATCATCTTATTCTTGCTACAATAGTCATCTATATAGGCTCCGGGGTAAGCTCTAGGTTAAGTCACAGCCCATCTTGTGATACTGATTATGCACTAGTTATCTTTCTGTATCTATAACCAGGGCCAGAACAAAATGAGGGTACAGACCCGCGGCGCAATTATAGGTCTTATTCACTCTCGCTGTCTAACGATACGTGATGGGATACATGACGATGTTGCTGCTGTTACGCTTGTAAGCAGTGATACTGATAATGCTGAGAATCTCCCTTGGCTTTGTCAAGAAAGCTGGGCACAAATGGCTGAACTTCTCGTCGGCATAGCCATGCTATGGAATCAGCTTGGATTGTGGTGCTTGACTCCTCTTGTGATTGTATTCTGTGGGTAACTTTCCGTAGCTTGAAGCAATGTCAAAAATTACTGATGATCATAGTGTTTGCACAAGTATCCAGATGGATTGCACCAAATTTTGCCAGCGCCATTTCGGGTTGGCAAAAATCAAAACAAAAACGGCTCGCGTTGACGACTTCTATGATCGACTATATCAAAAATATCAAAATGGTACGTCGCTTGTAACATTTCTGTTTATAACTAATAGCTGCTGAAGATACTAACTTTTCTATGAGCTAGATGGGAATGACTAGTACTATTTTGGCACGAGTCCAGGATGCAAGAATGATTGATGTGAAGAGAGGAGTCGATGTTCAGTGGATTGTTGTTTATTTTCAACTAATAGGTAATATTCATTTTTTTATCACCACTTCCTAATTGGCAAAGATGTCTGTTGACAATATCAGGCCACGGGATTGAAATTCTAGCTCCTGTTGCAACTTTGATATTCTACGCCATGGATGCTCAACTTCGTGGGAAAACCTCGTTAGACCCAACGACGGCATTCACTTCGATAGCTATTATCACCTTAGTCACCGCACCTGCTAACACTCTAATCTCTATTTTCCCGCACTTCGCCAATACTTACGGTTGTGCCGCCAGGATCCAGGCGTATCTCCTAGAGCCGTCTCGTGACGACCGACGTATCCTAATAAAGCCACGTGTTGGTGACAACAATGTGATTGAAACATCCATCGTTCATACATCCCTAGCTATCATCATTGAGGATATCGTGCTTCGGCCAACTGTTACAGCTGACATATGTTTGGATGGGATAAGCATGCAATTAACAAGGGGTTCCTTGAATGTGATTTGTGGAGCTATTGGAACAGGCAAGACAACTTTAATCAGAGCAATCCTAGGTGATCTTAACCCCGACAGAGGTTCTATTTCCGTTTGGACAAAGCGTATTGGTTATTGTGCTCAAAAGCCTTGGTTGATAAACGCCAGCGTAAAGTCAATAATATGTGGTCTGGGAGCTTGTGGGACAGAGGTTGATGAGGACTGGTACAAAACGGTCGTTCACGCATGTTGTTTAGAGAAGGATATCAAAGAATTGAATGCCAAAGACGAGACAATTATCGGTAGCCGTGGTGTTACACTCTCTGGTGGACAGAGACAGAGACTGGTATGTGGCTCAATTGATCTCGAGCAGAAGCTATGATGATTATGCTTAAGAAACTTTCTATAAGAGACAAATCCTGAGCTCCGCCACATAATTTCTTTCCGTCTGTTGGATGACGAAGCTCGGGATTCTGTATCTTTTAGGAGTATCTTGAGTATTATATCAGAAGTTCGACATGGCGATGCAAATTCGGTATATCGGTGATACTGATACTAATTGAATGAGGCAGGAACTTGCAAGGGCCGTATACGCAAATCCAGAAATTATCATTTTAGACGACGTATTGAGTGCACTCGATTCGAAGACCGAAGCTCATGTCGTCAGAATGCTATTAGCTGCTAACGGACTCTTTCGTCAACAAGGCACAACAGTGATTCTGATAACTCACGCGAGTACGCTTTAAACCTGGTGATAGATATTCTGGGATGCTAATACTTGTGCAGCTCGGCATTTACCACTAGCCGACCAGATCATAGTCCTGGCAAACTCTAAGATCGAGGAGCAAGGCACGTGGGAAGAGCTTCGAAGTACCAAGGGTTATGTTCGCGAGCTGCAGAATAAAGATTCAGACATGCAAGCGGTGCGTATTGAGGCGGACGAGAAGCTTTCGACTGTGCCAGTCCCAGCGCCAGCATCGATAGATGATGAATCGGATCTTTCTAGGAAAGCGGGTGACATGTCTGTGTATTGTAAGTCTGGGATCACGAAAAGCGGTTGGGTTTTTTTGTTTAACATGGAGGCAGTATATTACTTCAAGTGCGCTGGTCTCACACTTTTTGCTATGTTGCTGTTCTGTAACACAGCTTACGGAGCATTATTAGCTCTAGCCCCGTATATTCTGAAAACATGGTCGGAATCTGATGGTCTGCATATGTGGTATTTCACAGGGGCGTATACTCTATCATCCTTTCTGGCATTTATTGCTAAAGGGTCTGTGACATGGCAAGTCCCACTACTCGAACGAACTGTGGTACCCTTAAATTCTCATGCTGTTTTAGGGCAATTTTGATTCTTATTGCACCTAAAGCCGGAAAGATTCTTCACTACAGACTGCTAAACATTGTTATAAAGTATGGACACTGGCCACTCATTCTAATTTAATTGATTCAATTACTAACACATCTCCCTCAGAGCACCACTCTCATACTTTGATGCAACAGACACCGGAGTGATTCTGAATCGGTGAGTCGGTGACACCCACCACACTGTGCATCTTACTCACGGTTTAGATTTTCTGAAGACATGCAATACGTGGATCGGGCATTGCCTTATGCCTTGATGAACTCCTCTTATCGTAAGACGGCAACAGAGTAACTTACTTATCCTCATAGCTTACATATAGACAGAGCTCCTTAAGCTGATAGCCCAGTTGGCCTTGCTTTTCCTCTCGCAAGCCTTCATAGCCATCATCGTCCCGTTTCTATTCGGAGTGTTATACTTTTTGCAAAAATTTTATCTGCACACATCTCGTCAGATCCGACTTCTTGACATTGAGCATCGCGCTGAGGTTCTTTCAAGTTTTCTTGAGACAGTAAGTCAATTTATATTAACCCTTGATCTTTCTATCTAATGTAAGACCCGTATAGCTTGAAGGGATATCACACATCCGTGCATTCGGCTGGCAATCCAAATCCATTGATCAAAACGTTACCAACCTCGATATATCCCAACGACCAAATTATATCATGCATACCATGGGACAGTGGCTCACGCTCGTCCTCGACTTATTAGTAGCCGCACTAGCCGTCCTGACCATCAGTCTTGCCATTGCTTTTAAAGATTCAACAACTGGTGGACAGATCGGTCTCGCATTGAGCGTCATCCTCACCATTTCGAGTACCCTTGGGCGTTTGTTAGAGTCCTGGACACAGCTTGAGACTTCTCTTGGTGCGGTGGCTCGTATTAAGTCTCTTGAAGAAAGTCTTCTGCCGGAAGATAAAGAAGGAGAGGAGGATCTTGAACCGTTTGGTGGATGGCCTGATAAGGGTGCTATTGAGTTCAAGGATGTCGTTGTACGATACAAGTGCGCATGCCTCTCTCTATACTTTGCCCCCTTCTTCTCGTCAGACATAACTGATAACTTCATCCAGCCCTGAAATGACCGCCCTCAAAAATATCTCTATCAAAATCTCCCCTGGCAAAAAAATCGGAATCTGCGGTCGCACTGGAAGGTATGTGACATTTATCTAATTTGTCTTCATATCCCAATCTTCCTTTACATCTATCCCCTTCACACAACCAAAACCTAGACTAACTCTTCTCCCCTTTTCTCTTGTGTAGCGGAAAATCCACCCTCCTCCTCTCCCTCTTACACCTAGTCAATCTCCAATCCGGCACCATCCTCATCGACGGCATCGACATATCCACTCTCTCCCGCGACCGTCTCCGAGCAAGCATGATCGCAATTCCACAAGATGTATTCATTCTCGACGACAGCATAAGAACTAATCTCGATCCCTCGGGCACAATTCCCGATACCACGCTTATCGAGACCCTAGAAAAAGTCCAGCTTTGGAAAGTTTTAAAAAATCGCTCCGCAGAAGGAGAACGAGAAGGAGAAGGGAGGTCATCAGATCCCCTATCCCCCTCCCTCAAATCAACGCCCCTTTCACAAGGGGAATCTCAACTCTTCAGCCTAGCACGTGCCCTCCTTCTCAAGAAGCGCTCACGGATTTTAATCCTCGATGAGGCAACTAGTAATGTAGACGCCGAGACGGATCAACTTATCCAGGAAATCATCAGGGAAGAGTTTAAGGGGTATACTATACTTACGGTCGCGCATCGATTGCGTAGTATCCGTGATGCTGATTTGATTCTTGTGATGGATGGGGGGAGGGTTGTTGAGGTTGGGGAGCCGGGTGTTCTTTTGGCTAAGAAGATGGGGGAGAGGGGGGATGGTGATGATGGTAAGGCTTGGTTTAGGGAGATGTGGGAGTATGCTCATTAGATTAGATGGGTCTTTGCTGTATGTTAGTTTGATTGAGGGTGATTGTGGGGGGAGGAGTAGGGTTATTGTAGGTAGGTATTCAATGAGATTACATGATGTTAACAAAGATACTGCCCTGAGGTGCGAGATGGAGATTCACTTTTATTCTTTTTTTCTTCTTTTTTTTCTATGCTGGTATCTATCTGCATTATTCATTATAATTGCATACTTCGTTGTGTCTACTAGCTCTGAGTGATAAGGAGAAGTTATGCAGCTTTTAGATGTTTACCTATCCA
>JAJONI010001259.1:0-13496 GCA_022190145.1 Pezicula rhizophila
AAATATTAAAAGCAAATAGTTGGTAAAGAACTACTAAAGACTACACTAGAAGCATATGTGTAGTAATAGTAGTTGTAGTCGCACTACTAAGAACTACAAGTAAGTAGTTAGACGAAGACACACTAGAGAAAGCGACATTATAGACTATTACTATAATTATTATAGGCAGAAGCGCATGAGGCATTATGTATGCACCGAATTTGCTGAATCTGGCAACTCGCAGTGGGAAGGAGCACACAGGCTACCCAGCACTTCCGAGAAGAGGGGTTGGTTGGTTCTGACAGTCATGTTTGTGTATTTCAGCCCACAAATCAGGTGTTGCACTAATCCACTCGGCTTCACTGCTGGGAAGCACAGCATTTCCCATTCCAGAGTTCAGGAATATAGGTGCTGTGTAATGAACGCTCGCAATACAAACATTCCATCTGCGCCCCCACTCCGCCCCGTGGCTAGTGACAGGCTCATATATCTAATCTAATAAGGCCGACAACGGTCTCTCAGATGGATATTCTGGCATTCTATACAAGAATATGTGAAGGTAGGAGCTGCAATTTAAGGTATGAAGGCATCTGTTGATTGATTCCCATGTGAAGGAATGAAAGAAGAGATATTTTCAGCAGTACTTGTTTACGGAGTAGCATTGTTTAAATTCAACTCATCTATCTTAGTGGCTGCACTGTCATATGAATGGATGAATATCATTTGAGTACGGAGATCACGGCAAAAAAGTCATAAGACTACTAAGACGTGGCAATGCCCTGGAAATAATGACCTCTCAAATTCGCTATAGGGCTATTGCCTATTGCCAGGGCACAGAAGCCTATAGCAAAGTATAAGCTCTCCCTGTATTCGCTAAATTAGAACTGTAGTCTTATGACTTTTTGCCGTGACCTCCGTATGCCTGACAAGACAAATTCATGACCGAATGGACTGAGAGTAATTTTGAGCGGAGAAATATTACAGGCACGGTCTACGAGTAAATTGAGTGATTGGGGTGCATCATCAACCACTATCCACCATTCGGAATTCCGGTATTGATCAAAGTTTTTCGCCAAAGCTGCAGTCGCAATTCTGGCGTCTTGAATTACGAACATCCTTAACATCAAAAATTATTGGAGCGCAGCATTGATACATATCCACTGTTAGCTTACGCGACCAGTGAATTCGCACTGCGTCGTGATGACTACATCTGTAACCCTTTATATGCTGACAATTAATGCTCATCGTCGTGGTCCTTCGTTGGGATATAAAGAGACGGGATATAAGGCCTTGAGATGCAAAAACAATCTTCAGTGAAATCCTCAAATCCGTTCAAGCTAACAAAAACGTCTTCGTTCTCTCATACGCAACTACTTCAATTCTTCAGCTCTCTGTTCGTGTACCTAAAGAGACAAATATGTCTTCGACAATACTACGAAAGGTCGGAGTGATCGTCTGCAGCCAACGTGAGCCTCGGGCTGGTCTACAAGTCGGCAACTTTGTTTTCAACTCCATGCAAGACGCCAAATTACCCGTCTCACTCTCTCTGATTGATCTCGCGGCATGGAACCTCCCTATTTTCAACGAGCCCGTTATTCCGCGCATGACAAAATCTTCCGACGAGTACACACGCCCTCTGACTCGTGCATGGTCTGCTGAGATTTCATCTTGCTCAGCGTTTGTTTTTGTCACCCCAGAATATAACGGTGGCTATCCTGCGAGCATCAAGAATGCTCTCGACTATCTATACTTTGAGTGGAATGGAAAGCCAGCAATGATTGTCAGCTACGGCTCATTGGGTGGAGAACATGTTTCGGAACAGTTGGCTGAAGTGCTGAAATCCATTGGAATGAAGACCACTAAGAGTGGTGTGCGTCTGGCGTTTCCTTCACCATACGAAACTATCGCCAGGATTCAAACCCACGAGGACCTAGGATTGGAAGCTGAAGGTGATGGTTCGTTCTGGAATAAGTACCGAGAGGAAATTTCTAAGACTTTCGGGGAATTGGTGGATCTGTCGTTGGCGTGAGTAGAGTCCAACAGCGAAGTTTTGCAGCGAGTTTATAACTTCAACTTTTCGCAGAAGACCAGAGATGTAGGAAGGCATAGAGTTCCATAGACAAGAATGAGAATTGGATATTTCAGTTATTGTAGTTCAACTGAAATTGAAATCATATCAAAATTTTTTTTAGGAATTATGTACATGTATACCTTTATTGTAGAACTTTCTAGCTTATATTTTATCATTGTATTGCTCTTAGTTATTCCTGTTGCAAATTAGAGTAAGATTTCTTGATGCTTTATTTAGACAAAGAATCCAGAAGGTTTAAATACATCGGTTCAACACCCCCAATAACCCGTTAACTGAAAAGCAATCTGATTATCTAGTTTTCACTATTGAACTAGAACCTGGCGTTGAAGTTCCTCCCCTTGATTGATCAGATGCCAATTCAAAAATCCGCTGCGCGTCAAGCATGGCACGTTCAAATGGAAAAGCATATCTCCCTGGTCCTGCGCGGGTGATAAGTTCTTTTGATCCTCGTACAAGATTATTCGACCAGCTGCTGCAATCTTGATTCAGCAAGACCTAGAATGGTGGTAGGATTTCATCAGCACGCAACTCGCCTTGTCCAAGGGACATTGTTGACCTGCCTCGCACTTCTGGAGCATGATAGAAGCACAGATTGTCTCTGATTCATAGCGAAGCTCTGGCTGATTGAGGACATTTCTAAGTGTTTTTAGAGCTTTGCAATAACTCCGAATTGCTTGCTGCTTGGCCTCCGGCTTGCCTTTGACTCTATCATAGTAGATGGACGTCAAAGATGACACGGTAGCATCAAGAGCTGAATTCCGGCCAAGGCGAGCAGGGACGAAGCTGAGAAAGTCCATAACAGTTGGGCAAAATTTTTGGCCACCAGGATCATTTATTATGTATCCCAGGAAAGAAATGAGAGGATCATGGGCAAACCCCAAGCTTGGAATTATCATCGACGGGAATCTGAAATCGGGGTTGGCTTCGTAAGCTGTCAGGTAAGATCTCGGCCTGGATGAACAGCCACTTTTCTTGGATGCATCATTTACGACACGATCAATGTTCTCGAGGAGATAGTGCTTCGATCTAAAATAGACGGCCCACTGAAGATTCTCGTCCACAAATTTCCATCTTTTGGTATATCCAGGACATTGCAAACCTTTCGCAACGCAGGCTTTACACTCGGGTCTTTCTTCTCCACACTAAATCAAGTCAGCCCATCCTTTTCTCGGAGCCTCCCCAAGGAACCTTTTGCCATGGACTTTCGGGTGATTAAGCTGAAACTTGCCTTCTTCTTCCGGACCCGACAACGGCTGCATCCTTTACTCTTTAGGGTTCCTGTCATGTCAAGGAGAGCCACAGCAAGTTCATTGATAAACAGAAATTTAACAGAGGGTTTTAAACGAAGCAGGCATTAGACGAAGATTGCTGTAGCAAAATATTTTAAGAGGAGATCTCGCAGACCTCCTCCTTACGTCGGCTATTAGAGTACTATTACAAATCCTCTAGTACAGTAATTTAAGAAGCTCGGACGCAGATCCTTAACGAAAATCCTAAAGGGTGGATAGGGGTTGATGATGCGCCCCAATCAATTCCTCAACTTAAATTTATTCATTTAGTTACAGTACAGTACCTTGTCTAGGGGTTTAATCAAGATTGCTGATACATAGGCGCTGCATTACTATATATATATATATATATTTATATAATACAAGATCATGTTCATACCTCATTATTAATTAAGAGACGGGTTTCGATGATGGTATTAGCCATGAGAGATACTCGAATGTTTTGAGTTGTAAGTGATTGAGTGGCTAATGCATGAAAACTGCCATGTTCCAGGGGATTGATTCTGTGCAGGTGTATTAATGCACTCGCTCTTCGAGGAACTGAACTCGGAGAATTACTGACATATTATCATACTCCCTGAAAAGTATAGCACTCAGATTGCTCTCCCGTTGCAGAAATAAGTCGATGGATGGACTTAGGACATATGTCGGACTTAGGCGTCACGGATTAATAATTTAAAGCATATAACTTGCACTACTACTTCCTGCCTGCCCTCCTTGAAGATACCCAAATCCAAACTTATTCGTATGCATCTAAACATGATGAAGTACTTGCAACTCGGAAACAGTGGCCTGCGCATAGCGCCTATCGCCGTGGGATGCATGGGCTACGGGCCTCGTCGGACGCCTAGTGAATGGTCCCTGCCCGAGGAGGAAGCGTTGCCCGTACTGGACCACTGCTACCAGTCCGGGCTCAACTTCTTCGATACGGCGAACATGTACTCAGCTGGCGCATCGGAGGAGATCCTGGGCAAGGCGATCAAGAAGTACAACTGGTCCCGCGAAAGCATCGTGATCGCAACAAAGGTCTACTTCCCTGTCGGACGCAGCGGTGAGAACCCCATCAGATGGGCCGCAGACCAACGCGACAATGGTGGCTATTTGAACCAGTACGGACTGAGCCGGAAGCACATCTTTGACAGCGTCGAGGCGAGCCTGCAGCGGCTTAATCTGACTTATATCGACCTTTTACAAATCCACAGGTTCGACCCCAACACCCCCGTGAAAGAAACGATGGAGGTGCTACATGATATTGTTAAGTCCGGCAAGGTACGGTATATCGGTGCGTCTTCTATGTGGGCGCATCAGTTGCTGGAGATGCAGTACACGGCACGTATGAACGGCTGGACCGAGTTTATCTCCATGCAGAACCTGTACAACCCCAGCTATCGCGAAGAAGAGCGCGAGATGTTCCCTACCTGCCAGAAATTGGGCATTGGCGCCATCCCCTGGAGTCCACTAGCAGCAGGATTCCTTGCCCGGCCCTGGAAGACATCTAGGGACACTATTCGCGGCAGTAGTATGAGCCCGGGGATTATGGGCCGCCCGCTCACTGAAGCGGATAAGAAGATCAACGAGAAGATTGAGGAGATTGCTGCCAAGCGCGATGTCAGCATGGCCATTGTGACGATTGCGTGGCTTTTGTCGAAGCCTTTTGTCACAGCGCCGATTCTGGGACTGGGGACGAAAGATCGAGTGGATGAGGCGGTCAAGGCTGTCGAGTTTCAATTGAGTGAGGAGGAGATCAAGAGTATTGATGATCTTTATGAGCCGAAGCAGGTGGTTGGTCACAGATGAGCAAGCCGAGAAAAGTGGTATTCGGGATTTGATACCAAAGGGGAAAATGTACACAAGATGCTCCAGAATATAATATAGAGAACCAATATGGATGCCTCATATTCCACCACGCACAAACACCTAGATTCTGCAATATTTTTAAACTATAGCGAAAAGAGTAAGGCAGAGAGCCTTTTCCCCTGTCATACAGCTTCCTACATGTGTTTAATCATCCTATTATCAGTATTTACTCCAATTCTTCATTATCTGTTGTAAATGGTATTTCTGGCCAATACTTTGGTCAGCCATCTCAGTCCAGTTTATTTCATCGCCTCAATGCAGATGCGTCATGTGTATGCGAGCAGGAGTTTCTCTAGACCCTGCTCTAGACCTTACACGACTTCCAACGTTGGAAGGCACCGGACCGGCCGTTATACTACAAGCCTTGGAACTTCAAGGACTTGTATAGTGGGGAGAAAGACCTCGACTGAGCTTTTCTACCTATAGGAATCTGTAGGTGTTGTATGATATCATGACATACAGAGTTGGCGACTAATATCATCTTCTAGACTCATTTGGAACCTTCTTCTACGATAGCACTAGGCTTTCCCATTCCGAAATCTCTCGTAGCTAGATCGAATTTCTCAATCTTAAGTGGAAGGGCAAATTGGTTGGAACCTGGCCTAACGATGACAATGCCATTTGTTACCTCTTCTCGCTTATAGTCGAAAGATACAATTTTGAATAACTGGATGCTTTTAGACAGCGAGATGTTCAATGGGTTCACGGCTCTGCAACACCTTCCTATATTATTCTCGAAGCACAATAATGCTACGGTCTCGTCTGAAGGCTGTGTTATGACTTTTTACCACCTGTGGCTACCCATATGACAATGAGACCTGGTATCTAGCTAAGGAACCAGCTGCACCCGAACAGTATGTCGCGTGGGCACAGACAACCGCTGCAAGCAAGGGGAGTTTTAGACTTTTTCAACCCCACTGTAGCAAATGGATCTTATCTCTAACCGACATTTATAGACTTTATCTCCTGCCGATGAATCTCAAGAAAGTTAGCCGATTGCGGCGATCAACCAGCACTACGCGACTTATATAAAGCTATAGATTACCATTGTTCTCGGAAAGATATGGCTCTGTGAGACTTACAATCCTACTTACCTACTTCACCTCATTCTTACTGATTTAGCTGTAGCAGTGAGAACAACAACACAAAATGACCGTGCCGTCCACCACCACCACCACAACCATCACTCCACAACGTCCGCTGTACCCCATCGGTATCCCCGCCAAGTTCTCTCCAGAAGGAGTTATTCAGCGGTTCCCTGGTAACACTACCCTATGCCATGTGCCCTCTGATTCGGCTCTCCTACCCAGCCTGCAAGCCATTCACGACGCTCTCAACACTCATCCAGTTTTTTCGAAGCGAATCCGTCTCTTACCCCCAGCATCATGGCACATGACCGTCCTAGACGGTATTCGCGAGACGGAGTGTGAGCCTGGGATGTGGCCACCGGGAAAGGAAAAGAAACCGCTGGTGGAGTGCACAGAGGAGTTCGCACAGAGCTTAAGACAACTCGGCCTGGAATTGGGAAAGGAAGGTCTGGCGCCGCCGTATCGCATGCGCGTTCGCGGCTTCGATCCCTCTGTCGTCGGTGTCGGACTTGAAGTCGAGGGGGCGACGGCAGAAGAGGAGATGCGAATGAGGCGGCTGAGAGACAGGCTCGCGGACACACTTGGGTTCAGAGCACCAAATCACAAAAGCTACGGATTCCATATCAGCATGGCTTATTGGCTGAGACACATTGATGGGGAGGAGAGAGAGGAGTTGAACAAGGTGTTTGCGCAACATCTCCCGGCGGTGCAGCAAGAGTTTCAACTTGGCGCGGTGGAGTTTTGCACCTTCGAGAATATGGATGCGTTCCCGAGGTTGTTCTATCTTGGCACGAGGGAAGAACAGTAAGAGAGTCTTGAGTGGGAGATACATTATTGTACCTGCATGGTGATTGAGCAAATCGCATAGACTGAGCAGCAGATAGACCAGACGATACCTCATGTACACGTATTTGTTGAGCACGTGTCGCATTACTTAAATAGAACTATATCAAGATCTGTCCGTAGTTCGTCCGAAAATCTGTGTTACTAGACATTAATATTCTACCGTCAACATGCTTCTTCCTTTGTCGGATCGCACGAGTCATTCAATCCGTTGCAACATCATATGCGCTCATTGTTGCGAGGCAGAAATAGGTACTAAATCAAATAACGTGCTCTATAGTCCCATTTTCTTTGGCAGTCGGCAAGAGATAAGAAATCGGTAAGAGATATAACGTCGCTAAGAGATATTGAGATTCTCGGCTGTAGATATACATACGATCGATGCTCGGCTACAGATAGGCAGACTTTTCTGCTAAGCGAAAGACTATTGTCAACTCGACATGGAGGCAGCAAGCACGCTGCCAGGTCCGCCATTGTGACTGGTTTGTTGGATACAGGCTGTTTAATAACATGATGTGAGTTCAGTCCACGGATCACCAATCTCGCACGGTTTATCTAGCTTTCCTATGCTGTACGCTTTCTTGTCATCAACCTCGAACAGTGTGGGATAAGTACTATAAAGAATCGATATCAACGTCTATGATGACAGACAACGCAAATGCTTCATTCTTTTTACACAGCCCTTCCTGCTTCACACTTCTCTCTTTGCAAAAGTCTTCTCATTGGCTTGAGAAGCAATGGGTCGCCCAACCTCTTCAGACCCCGCGGCGGAAACGGACGCAGCTACCGAGATTGAGCGGTTTGCCGACGCTCGAGATGCCATTGCTCAGGAACATGACCTGAGCTTATCCCAAGCTCTCAAGTTATACCCCAAGGCTGTATTTTGGAGTGTCATTATGTCCACTGCGGTCGTCATGGAAGGCTATGATACTAAGTTAATCGGTACTTTGTTTGCACAGCCGGCCTTTCAAAAAGCATACGGACAACTTGTAAAGGCCGACTCTTATCAGATCTCAGCACCATGGCAGGCTGGCTTGAGCAATGGCTCGACTATTGGCCAGCTCGTCGGCCTTCTGATGGCTGGGTATATAAGCGAGCGGTTCGGATTTCGCAAAACTATGATTGCAGGCCTGACTACCATCATTCCCTTGATCTTCATATCCTTCTTTGCTCCTAGTCTTGCTGTTCTTGAAGTTGGTCAGATTCTGTTTGGTGAGTTTCTCCATCCGTCCCTGTCCACCCTGTCCACTGCTTAATTTCTAATCGATTCTGCAGGAGTCCCGCTGGGATTATTCCAGACAACCCCAGTTATCTATGCTCTCGAGATCGCGCCTTTGAGCCTTCGCGCCTATCTGACCAATTATGTCAATTTCTGTTGGGTATGACCATAACTACTCAAGATGAACAGCAGTGACAGTCCAAACTGACAGCTCCCAAGGCCTTTGGCCAGATCATTGCGACAGGCATTCTACGGGGCGTTCTGAACATGGATAATCAATGGGCTTATCGAATTCCCTTTGCAGGGCAGTAAGTTTCATGTTTCCAACTTGACCTTCCAAAATTCCGGCCACTTACTCGAAAATACAGATGGTTTTGGCCCGTTATCTTGATCCCGCTCATCTATTTTGCTCCTGAATCACCGTGGTGGCTCGTTCGAACGGGTCAGTTGCAAGAAGCCAGAGACGTGGTAAAACGCCTCACCTCCCGTAATAACATCAATTTCGATATCGAGAAGAGTATTGCCTTGATGGTACTCACAACGGAGAATGAGCGCAGAGTCAATGCGGAGACGTCTTATCGGGCTTGCTTTGAGGGTACCAATCTTTTCAGGACAATCATCGTCATTGGCATCTACTGCATTCAAACTCTCAATGGCAATTCTCTCCGTGGATACTCTACTTATTTCCTTGAGCAAGCTGGCCTACCCACTGTTCAGGCCTTCAACATGACCATCGCCGGCTTTGCTGTGGCCATAGTAGGCGGTGGCTTCTCGGTAAGGATAACACACGACTTGCCTCCCAAGTTTCCACCCCATCACTTCTTAAAATTATTTTAAACTGACTTGAATGGATGCTCAGTGGATTCTATTGCCTCTTTTCGGCCGACGAACAATTTATCTATGGGGTCTCATCCTAATGCTTATCATCATGGTCCTTGTCGGCGCATTTGGCGTTGCACAAGCTGAATCTCCCCGACCTGCCTACGCATGGGCCATTGGGTCTATCCTGCTCACCTCTTCCTTTCTCTATAACTGCTCCATCGGTCCTCTCACGAACACTCTTTGTTCCGAGATCCCATCAGCCCTCCTTCGTAGCAAGTCGATTGTTCTGGCCCGCTGGGCATATGCCGTCACAACCATCGTTGCCGGTGTCCTTACCCCTTACCAGCTGAATCCTACCGCGTGGAATTGGTCCGCAAAGACTGGCTTCTTCTGGGCCGCTGGCTGCCTAATTTCCATCGTCTTCACGTATTTTTATGTCCCAGAGCCGAAAAACAGAACCACGGCAGACATGGATATTTTGTTTGAAAGGAAGGTTCCGCCACGCCACTTCTCTAAGATGCCGGTTGATTTGACCGAGGCTATTTATGGCGGTGAGGAAAAGAAGATTTGTGTTAATGTCGCTGAGAAAGTTTCCTGTAGCCGTTAGAATAATCTCAACAGGTTGTCATAGCTACGGTTGAGCATGGTCGGGCTAGGCACACTGAGCAAATGGGTATCTTCTTTGATGATGGAATAGCAGAGTTATCTAGTGAGTTCCAGTGTTAACAGGAGCATGTGTAAAGCGTTATCTGTCTACAGTGTGATTAAATACTAGAGCTCTGTAGCGTTTTCATAATGAAACATCTTACCCCTGCACAAGGCATGTTCGTTATAATTGTTCCCTATCGTGCTCTCCATCATGGCCTCTATCATGGTAAAATAATTCAGAGGCAATTGGCATTACCCTAACGGGTAACGTATCTAAAGAATCCCAGTTTAATATACAGTGAGTATCATTACGGCCTTGAATGGCTACATGAAAGGAGGGGGTACTGAAAAATACCAGATGCAGAAATATTTCGAGGTAACCCGCCTTTCTTTCCTCAGTTGGGCGTCTGAGAGCGCTTTGCCAAACGCGGCAAAAAAATCACTCCGGCAGATGGGGTTTTTGATCTGCTGCAATCTTTCCACGGCCCATTGGTTCTCATCGCGATCCATACACTCGATAGCGTACAGAAATAACGGACGAAGATATCCCGAATTGAGCTTGCCTCCATCGTATGCATTCCAATCACCATCTATGATTTCCCGAATTCGGCACATTGCTTTCTTCGAATCTGTCGATTCCGACACTGGATCACCCAGTACACGGTCCATCTCAACAAATTCAGCGTAGTATGCTGCCGTACAGACTCCGATGAGCGTTATGATAGGGTTGGCGATTTTGAGGGCAAGGCAAGAGCGAAGTTCTTCTGGTGTCTGGCGTTGAGTGGCTGAGCGACTTTCCCAGAGGGTGTGGAGTCGTGATTTAATGTGTGTCATTTGCTGAACTACTTCTTCTTGATCCACGCCCGTGATGCGTGAACGGTGATAATGCGTTACTTTGGCGATGTCACCAGAAATCATTTGGAGTTGGAAGTAGAATTCGAAGATTGAAGCGCTAAGCATCTCATATAGGTGAGCTGGTGCGTCAGAATGATGGTTGGATGGCGATCTGAGATTGGATATTCCTTCCTTATAGCTGGGGAAAAGACTGCAAACGTTGTCCGAGATGAGGCCCATACCTCCTCCACGTATTGTGGTTGCATGGAGTAATCTAAGCCATATGATGAGTCTTGAAGAGAGCTCTGAGTGAGATGATTTATGCTGCACCCAAGTCCTCAGCCTTTGGATAAATACTGCACTTGGCTCTTTGAGGATCGGGACTGTCTCATAGTGAATAAATTCGAATAGACATAGAAGGAACGTAGCGGCTATGGTTACACCGAAATCCTGGGTTTCATCGTTCAGGAGCTTCTCGTATGCGCTTTTTGAAGAGTGGTAGAGAGATAAGGCCTTAGACAAAGGCAAACTATACAGCTGCCCATTATAAAGCGCAGAAAGCGCTATGATAGCCGAAGCGACAACTTCATTAGACCTGCCGAGCTCGACCATTTCAAGCTTCATCCGGCGCCAATTGACGCCATCATAGGGTGTGATCGAAGGGCAGTCTACCGCTGTAACGAAGAATGAAAATGATAGCTGCAAGGGAGCTTCGCGAGTTGCCAGTATATCCATTGTCGTGGTCAACTCAATATCCCGCGATATCAAGGTTGACGGTGAAGCAGCGTCAAATTCAGTGTCATCAGCTGTAGTGGACATTTCATTCTGACGCCGCTGGGCATTTTTCAAACGTGCAATAACATCTACGATTGAGCTGTCTGGGGACAGGAACGGATCCTGCACAACTCCCCAAGAAATACCAGTAGCACTATCAAGCTGAAATGTGTTCTGTTCCTCGAGTAGAGGACTTGGGGAAGTTTGTGAGACTGAGCCCGTTTCTGGCGATGGACCGGCCGTAGATAGGTGGACAGACTCGTTCAGAGTATTAAGAGTAGTGTTTTCAAGACTACTCGGAACAGTAGCAGAGGGATGCTGGCTTTTCCTAGGCTTATAAGCACAATGTCGCTTCAGCCTGGTACAGTTATTGCAGATTGGCCGCATTTCGTCGCATTTTACCTTCCTCGAGCGGCAAGTCAGACAACCACTCCGGACCCGCCCTCGGTAGCCATGCTGCTGCGGCTGCTGCTGCACGCCGTGGACCCTCGACTCCGACTCCTGCGTTGTCTCTGTCGGCATGGCGATATGATGTGAAGTAAGAAGTGAAGCGAGGGAAAAGGGCAGACATCGGGTCGGGTGTGGTCTCGCACAATCACGTGTATCGGATACTTTACGAGTAAGGTATATATTTGCAGTGGTGCCATTTGACGGAGAAATTGCCATTTTAAGTAAAGTAAGAATAGGGCTTTATCTCTTACCGACACTTAATTACTCGTCCTGTATGTACTGTATCTCTTACCGACGCTTATCTCTTGCCGACAATAATTCTTTTCATTGCTGCTTCTCTCTCTGCTTTTGCGATTAGTAGCTGAAATGTGGGAAACGTAATATTATAATATATAATAAGTAGACTTGCCAGCTCTTAGCCATGTAGACGGATTCTTCAACAATCCATAGATCGCAGACAAAATGGCAGGCAACGACCTTCGGGACATTTGCACCCACCTTATTGAGATTGCAAAGGAAGCTGGCAATATCATCCTCACTGCCCGGCCAACCTCACTCACAATTACAACCAAGAAGAATAGTCTGTATGTTCCCATACCTCTTTTCCTCCACGAAACTAACAAATTCTCAGCGGCGGATATTGCAACGCAGACCGATCAGGCTGTGGAGAGCTTCCTGCATGAACGCCTAACAAAACGATATCCTACATTCGCATTCATCGGCGAGGAGACGTACAAAGCCGGAGTCGACATCACAGACCAGCCAACATTTATAGTAGATCCTATCGATGGAACATCGAATTTTGTCCATGCATTCCCTGAGGTATGTGTCTCAATCGGTCTCGTCATTGAGAAGCAACCAACAGTCGGCGTTGTCTACAACCCTTTTCGAGAAGAGCTCTGGAGTGCCGTGAAAGGCCATGGCGCCTTCGCCCTGCGACCCGACGGAGAGATGCAGAAGCTTCCACTCGTCTCAGCGCCCCTACAGGGCTTAGGACCCGCCTGCATCGGCATTGAATGGGGCAGCGACAGAGAAGGTCCCAACTTTGAACTCAACTTGAAGGTCTTCACCACACTGGCTCGGACTGCCGCAACGGGCGGGCGTTTTGTCAATTCGCTTCGGTGCACTGGATCGGCTGCTATTACAATATGCAGAATCGCAACGGCGCAGCAGGATGCCTTTTGGGAATGTGGCTCCTGGGCATGGGACGTGGCTGCTGCTTGGTGCATCTTGGTTGAAGCCGGAGGAATCATGGTTGACGGCCATCCTGGCGAATGGAACCCTCCTGTTGATAACCGCCGATACCTCGCGGTGAGACCTGCAACAGAAGGACAGCGAGAGTTTGTGGAGGAGTTCTGGTCAGTAATTGGGGATGATAGGTCTACTTATGGGCGTTCAAATTAATGTGTCTCATACATCCGGAAGGTGGTTTATAATACATGACTTTGTAGCACAGATTTTAAAGGATTGCTGCCTTAGATTCGTCGTAATGTGGTATAATGATAAATGAAGAACAAACAGACCTAATAGCATATATAGTAGTAGTAGAGACAAGGTACATAACTGCTGTGCTTAGGCTATTTAGAGGCCTAAGTATATAA
>JAJONI010001260.1:615-13501 GCA_022190145.1 Pezicula rhizophila
TTAGGGACACAAGGGGTATTACAAAGGAAGTATAGAAAAAGGCACGCAAACAACAAATCCACGGTGGCATAATATTAAAGCCCTAGAGCATAGACTTCACTAGGATATAATGCTTCCCGTTTATAACCACCAATATCAACACCTTTGCTGAAAAGGAAAGCCGCGTTTCACTCTTCTTTCTTAGTAAGGTGTACATATATCAATCTCACAATTCCAGAATCATGAAAGTAAGAACTCATATCTCTAAAACATCTTAATCTACAGCAGAAAACGCCACCTAATCCCAAAGACAGAAACACGTAACTGTCGGAAGAGTACTTACCTTCATACAGAAAGTCTTATTAGATAGGTGGCACGATCCCAAGTTTTTTCAACCCAGGAAGGCCAACAGATAGTTGCAAGGCTGTATGGTTCAAATGCAAAATCTAGACACAACAGTACTTATTAAAGAGATAATACATGCCAAAGCCATTCCATTCTGTCCTTTTAAATTTTACCTTTCCTATATATTACAGCAATTTCAGTTGTCACGGACCCTCTTGCTGTTACAAATTTAAGTCTGAATTTTGAGATCTAGCGTGAAATAATATCCACTTCCTCTCCCTCTACTCTCTGCTTTCCAAAGTTGGACTGGGAAATACAAATGATGAACCCCTTACTGCTGCTTTCAGTTCTCCCATAGTAAGTTTTGACTTGACGTCGTCTGTTTTTCGCCTCCGTTATTCCTATCAGGTCATATTTGGAAAAGGAAAAGGATGTACCTGACTACGATCTTTAGTTCCCGCATAGTAAGATCCACCTTGGCAGTTCAGCATTCCATGTAAGATTACTATATAACTACTGTAACAGAGAAAAAAAGCTCATCCACCTCGGCAAGGCATAACATAAGCTAGGTTTTCAAGGAAAATAAAATAAACCTTTCCGTTACATCATATTTTTCTTAGCTTCAACTGCTTAATTGTACACCGTAGGTGCTAGAAACCCATGTAATAATGGAAATATATCATCTACAATATAGCAAAGGGCCTACTACCCATCTCCTCTACCTGTACAAACACTCCACAGCCTTAAGAAACACGAAAAAGGCAAGAATGCCCACCCCTAAGAATAATCTACTTAGTGTCTACAGTAGTGTCTCGATCTCTTTTTTAGTTTTGTCCATCACCCGCCCCACGCCCCACCCCACACTTAAAAACACGCAAACATCTAACGACCTAGCCAATCAACCAACCCCAAAAACCAAACCCCCTCAACACGAAACAAACGCGCTCTCTCCTCTTCCCCTCTCATCTCCCACCTTAGGGAAGAGAGCGCTTCCGCGTTTCTTCAGTACCCCCTTCCCTTCCCTTGGCTTCCCGCCCTTCTAGATTAAATAATAAATACCCAGGTCCTCAGGTAGTATATCTACTACAGCACCTGGGCAGCAAGGTAAAGTCGTAATCTAGTGTAATTTCCGCTCAGCTGGGACCGAAATCTCGCCAAGGTCGCGTAAGTAGGTCGTCTTGAAGCATTTATTACAGTACTGTACTTAGTAAGTTAGTACTGTAGTAGTATGGCACGCACCACCCATCACATCACAGTGACCACTGCCCACTGACCACAGTCACCGTCACACCCGGGGTTTTCACCTTTTTCTGATGAAGATGAGATGAGATGACAGAGGGCCTGAGGTTTTGATAGCAAGGGAATCATTGATGAGCACGATTCTTCACGCGATTGAAGGGGTGGGACTTGGGATTTGGTTTCTTGGGGGTGGGCTGTTTGATTGATGGATGATGACTCTTTTCTTTTTTTTATGATACGGAGTAACTATATGCGTATATATGATTACTGTAGGGATGGTTCTGGAGCGCTTGTAAAATGGATAATTAACGAGAATGATGAGGCTGTGATAATATTCTATTAGCATGGGCTTGAGAGCTTGTACCTTTTCATACCTGCCATACCCTTCATACAAGCATCATATTGCGAACCATCTTATTTTATTTTTATAGAGTGGCGAGATTTTCGAGATATGTATGTACTACGAAACGATATTTGAAGCAAAAAGATGATCACGGTTTCTGGAGATGATACATGATCGCTCGCGATCTGGGGAGGCCCTTTCTTCTTTCCTGTACCTGGTGTACTTCATACGCCTCGTACGGCACTTACATTTGGCTTTTCGGATGTGTTTTCGCAAAAATTCGCATCGGGCAGCGTACGGGATCGATTATCATACAATACAATAAGACTTTTTCATACAGAAGTATGCGGGGTGTTATAGGTAATACATTTGAAATATTGCTTTGATCCTTTTCTTTGGCCCTTTACTTTCCTTTTGGGTTATGATTACGGTTATGACTGTAAATTAGGATGTGGATATGATGTGACGTATTCATTTTTTTTTAGTTTCGGCAGCCTTGTTCAAGTTGTTGCAGATTGATGGATCGTAGATGACTCCGTAGATGAGGGTTTGAACTTTGGCGGGCGGCAAGGAGGTACTTCGAACTGGGCATTCGAGAAGGCTGTTCGTTGAATTTGACAGCCTTGTGCATCTCCGTGAGATTTGGCGGGTGGACACCACCAGAGACAAAAGTCGGACAAGACCCCTCGGACGTCTGGCGTGTGGAGGTGAGATTGATATTATTCATGCCTAATCGTGCTTAATATATTAAGTGCGGTTCTATTATGGCCTGCTAGTGCTACAAAGGTTCTGAAAGGTTTTGAAAGGCTGTGATGCTTGTGAGAGTGACACGAGGCTATCATTCTGCAAGATGTACAGTATGCAGCATGCAGCATGCAGTGCTTGTCATTCTTCTCAAGTAGAGTTTCCTACCTACAGTAGAACCGCTGTCAAGTTGTTCATAGTTCAGAATTGTTGCCTCCTGCAATGCAACTGCAACCTGGAATTGTGGACTGCAGATGCTTATCTTTAATTCTTTTTAATTACGTACAGTACTTAGTAGGGTTCTCTAAGTACTGTAGTCGCCATTTACTAGAGCTGTGAGCACGAGGGAGTCGATGCGTTGCTAGTTCGTACTTCGGTGAGACTTGAAGTTCCTTTTGCTATCATGACAGTAGTGAGACAGTTATGGGATGCTCCTACGAGTATAACAGTTGAATTGCACCGTTTGATAATCTATCGCAAGGCAAGGGAGAGCGCTGACGGGCAGATAACTCAATGTAGGGCTGCACGACAATAGAGTATCGGTGGCGTCTGGTCATAATACCAATCAGATGTGCCATCGTTGATGTCGTTGCTACCTTACATGTTAGAAAGACGAGCTGCTCGCGCCTCCGAGGTCAAATAGTTGTTGATGCGAAAACTCTTTGTTTCACCGGATACAAAGAGATCCATTATTCTGGATCCACATGGGATTATCAGAAGGTGGTCGAAGAGCGTGGATGATCCTTTTGAAGATTGGGTTGGCCAAGTGGGGTAGGTTCATATCGACAATTGCGAAAGACCTTTCTCGACCACAACGATCGGCATATATTCCATATATCGAGACGGAAGTTTGGAGTTCGGAAGGGAGCTTTCCAATTTCCAAGCCCGCCCAGGACGCCCGTCAGCGAATGTGTGTTTGAAGCTGAATCACTTTTGAAGCTTTCTCATGTCCTGTTTCCACTACAACTTTAGTGAAGCGCTCCTCCAGAACTATTTTCACCATTTTTCCTACAGACGACGCTCGTTCGAAGCTCACTATCCGTGCCATGCCATTTTGGTCACTTTAGGGAGATCTGGTTTTCTTTGCCCCTTGAACACTTTCAATTCGCTACCCATGAGCCGGTCATATTGACTTCCGGGCTACAGCAAACAGGGTCAAGCTCCAGGTACAGTTTGGATATGATTGGACACGGGAACCCTGCTGCTCCGCGTAGGTTCCGCGACAGTGGGTGGGCGCATGGGCTGGTGGCCCTTTGTTTGCAGGCGCACTTGTTCCGAGCGCGAGGACGAAGTCACTGAAGGCCACAGCGGCTGGCCCCTTTTGGACGAGATACGGTGCTTGAAGGTTCCCTATGGATGACCCCCTTTCCATTTTGGATTAGATAGCATGGATACTGTAGGTGCACAGGCTGTCTGGAGACAGTGCAGGAGATGCTTCAGGCCAGCATTTGAGGAGTTGACAGTTGACAATTGACAAGAAAAAGTTGCTGCAATACTTAGCGAGACTAGAATTAAGTTTCTGCGCTGCGTTTGAAATCGAATGCAGGGAGTGGTGCTTGATCAGTGCAGTTTTCGTCTTTGGATGATTGGATGTGCTGGCTTGTGAAGAGTGAAAAAAAAAAGCATTTCAGCTCCGAAAAAGGGCATCCGCAGCCAACTCCACCATAATACCTCGTGGTAGGGGGAGGGGATGGGGGGTATTGGAGGCCATTGGTATTGGCTACTAGTAGTGAGCACAAACACACTGTGCCTGAGACAAGAGTGGCAAAGAAGAGGACGTTCATCACCAAGTGACGAAGTGAGCCCGGACAAGTTAGAAGCGATTACGATGGCATGACGTAAAGGAAGGAGTGAAGAAAAAGCGCCATGATGTTGTTTGTTGTGTACGGGAGGTAGTGAGTAGCATTGGCTCCCGTTGTTGTTGTCTTTTAACTGAATTCATACGTAGTGTGAACACGAACATGGCACGTACCAGAGTTGAGATGGGAATGGCAACGGCACTGGCAATGGGATGGGCTCATGGTGTAGGTACGGTAGGCTGTTGGCTTTTGGGGCGTTTAACAACTCGTGGTCCGCGGAACGAGCCTTCTGCGACTGTGGTACTTTAGGCGTGCTTTAAGGTCTCGGGGGTCTTTCTAGGCGGCATGTTCATAGGATCTGAAGGCTCATCTCACCCCCCTGGGCCTGTGGTGAAATATTGGGCTAAATAATAGAGGGCATTTCATATTGCTATCATCTTATTATCTTATTATTATTATTATTATTATTATTATTAGGGCGACGGGTTCATTCTTAACAGCCCGGCGGTTTGAACTCTAAGCTACCGTCCGGAGTATGATGAACCTAGGCCATAGTAGTCATTAATGGTCTCTCGTCAAGATCGTCTCCCCACCTCACGGTTGGCACCTATCAGGGAATTCCCACGGAGCAATCGATGTCAATTGTCAACGCTATCGTGCTCTGCAATCTCTTCCTGGGCCTGCGTGCTTGTCACATTCTTCGTCTCCCTCTTTTCTTCTCCTCAGTTTTATCTACCTGCTCACCATAATAATTACTTCTTCATACATCACCATTCTTTCATTAGTATTGGTGTACCGGTGTTACGCACATACGACTTTAGAGACGCCTCGATTAGGCCCGCCAATCTCAGGGCCGGGACGGCACTGCACCTGCACGAGCGCACTCACTCCTAGTCAGGCACAGCAGCTTGCATAAACCTCTTCTTCTCGCTTCAACTTCTCTGCCCAAGTCGAGCGTCCTGTCATTTTCGAATCCCAACTCCTTGCCTTGCTTGTTTTCCCCACTACCGTCCAGAGCAGTAATACTCAGTCCACTCTGCTCTCGATTCGATACTGCATTTGTTTCTGCCTCCCTTTCTTCAATCAGCGTCGGCGAACCAACCATTCTAGAAAGTCGGGAGCGAAACACCAAACTTACTTCTTGTTGAAGAAGTCAGGTCGCCCTCAACCACGTTCATTCCACATTCCACGCTTCACCATCGTGCCGATTAATGCATAGTTACGAGAACTTACGTCCTTCTCACCCACAGCTTCTGCAGCATCCTGACAATTGCTTCAGCGCCGTGCACTCACGGTCTCCTCGAATTTAGACGTCTGCGGAATAGATTTGCCGACGCGAAGACAGAGCTGGACCATTGTGGAATACAAGCTGAACCGATACCTCAAAACAGGCAGCTTGTGAAGACAGCGCGAATCAACTATTTTTTGTCAGGGCAGCCTCGATCACCAAAGTGGCCCGAAACAATCATCTCAAACTGGGAAGCACGGCTTCCCGATACCCCATACCAAACCTGTGACAGTTAATAAACCATCCGGTATTGAACGCTGAACACCGACCATTCAACGACTTCGAAACAGGACCCTCGTCTGTAGTTATTCACTGTTGGTCCCCCCACCTATATCATATCTCCGTGCGTTAACTCAATTCAAACCCTAATTTCTTCTTCCCTTCCCCGAAACCAGGGCTAATGCTTGTCATTTTTAGACATTCGTTAATTCTGCTCCTCAAGCTCCTTTAACTGTCGACGACCCGCGGTGGGAGCTCGAGACTCGCGTGGCATTGCTCCTTCATTTCGAACCTGACAATCTGGCGACCTAATCTTCATAACATCTTGCTGTTAAAGGGGGGCCCAATTGCAGTCTTGTGAGCGTGCTCACTCTACTGTCTTTCTCGGTGGACAATTGGGAACCGTCGACGCCCTAGGAATTCATTTTGGAAGAGAGTGTGTGAGAGGTGACAAGATGAATAGATTCAGGACGAGGAAGAGAGCGAAAGAGGGTGGGGATGGAGCAGCACCAATATCACGACCATCGACAGAGTTGGATGGCTCAGGAGTTCCACAACTAAAACCGGCAAAATCGTGGGGTCGATCGAAGAAGAGTCAGGAGCCAGAGCCAAAGGTCGAGCTTGACCTCAGCACTGCTTTGCCATCTTCAGATGATTTTCGAACGAGTCTGTTAATGAATGGACTGTCAGCACGGTTCTCTATGTTGCGTGAGCAGGATGATCCTAATTCGAAGCTTGGGAAAGCGAGTGATGACAGCGTCTTATTTCCCTCGAAGCGGCAGTCGAGGTTAAACGGCTTTGGATACGATTCTAGTGGTCTTTCAGACATTGCAGAGGTGTCATCCATTAGTGGCTCGATACGACCCCCTTTTGCGGCCTATGCGAGAAAAGATTCATACAACACGCTTGATGGCTATGGGACAGACGACGATACTTCTTCACCTGGTGGTAGCATAATGAGTCGTGCAAAACCCGGAGAAGGGAATAATTTATTTGGTGGCCGACAAAAAATCTACAAAATTCCAGGTGGTGCTAGTGCATCTTCTAAAAATCTAGCTTCTGGAGGAGGGAGACTACTTTACGATGACGATGTCAGCCAGTCAGCATTCCAGAAGATCCGCGAGCGAGAGAGGGAACAAGAGCGGTTACAACGAGAGGAGGAGGAGGAGGAACGTGAAGAGGAGGAACATCGAGCGCAAGCTTCAAGACCAAACTCTCCGCCTCTAGCAGGATACAACCGTAACAGGGAAACTTCTTCGACAACCTCGTCTGGGCCCAATGCTCGAATATCGACCGCCGCCACATCAGTAACCTCTCAGCGTACCCCTTCACTAAATAATGGGTCGCATAATACCAGTGTACCTAGTACACCTGCTGTAAACAATACAACACTGGAGAGATCTACGACTAAGACACGCCGCCTGTACGAAAGTGGGCTTGATAAGGATGTCCATGATCAGCAATTTTCAGCCATGAGTAGGATCGATACCTTAATGAGACAACGAACTTTTGGAGCATCAACTCCTCCGCCCGCCCTTATTTCGCCAACTTCTGCTACGTCCACATTCGACCGATTTGACCGGCAACCAGTTGGCGGCAAAACAAGTATGCCAAATTTGAGAGCCCAAAGCCCTACACCAACTTCAGCCACTATGGGCACGTTTGATTTCCCTCCAAAACAGTCAAATACTGCGGAAACAAAACCTGGATTTGGATTTGCTAACCCTCCTCTGAGCCCGCCCATAAGCGAGGATGATGGAGTCCTCCCACTCCAACCAAATGATCGGGGTAAGGCTACTGCCCTTCTGGCATTCTCCAAGCCTGTACAGCCGTACGACGAGAATAAGTACTCTCAAAGGCAAATTCAAATGCAGCAGGGAAGGGAGACACCGCCTCCAAGGAAACCATCCCCACCTCGCCCTTTCGTTTCTCGTAATCCGCCTGACGCAGCACGAACTCGAGCCGATTCATCTGCTACTTTCGCATCGGGTGTATCTGACAGCAGATCAAGATCGGCATCATCAGCCCAAAAACATTTTCTTCCTCCGGATCGTACAACAAAAGAGGCTCCAAACCCAGCGACAGAGATAACTGTTCCAAAAGATCATATCATAGCAACTTCTGGTTCCTTTCTCATGTCACCAGATGCGTCAGATTCCCCTGATGAGATTGATGTTCAGACTATCAAGCCATGGGGTCGTACCGAGTCGCAGTCTCCATCACTCCCCAAGGGATACCGCCCAGATCCTAACCAGTCTCCAATCCTTGAGCGTCCTCCTGAGTTCATGCATCCCGCACACAGGCCAAGTCCATTATTGCCACAACAATCAAATGATCCTACTCCTGATAGAAGTCTTCCAACTCCAAATTCCGCAACTAATCTCAACAGACTGAGCACTGGAGACCTTACTAAGCCCAGACCAAAATCTGCTCACTCAGAGGATTCACCTACACTAGGCCCCACTACTGGCTTGAGCGGTATGGTACGTCAACACCTACGTTCAGATAGTAATACCTCGTCCGTCTATGGCGGAGGTGCATCATCAGCTGGCTTTGCCTCTCGCTTCCCTCAAGATCCTTTGGAGTTCCTCCCGTCTGATTACAGCAGCATGAAAAGCAATCCCTGGGACTTGGATGAATGGGACAGAGGCTCCCCCGGGGGGAAACGCCGAAGCAGTGAGATCAAAGGAATTGACCTCCAGGCAACCCCTCCGGCACCGCTATCCGTTAGACCAGCAAATATTAATTCACCAACTCAAGGGATTCGTCAACCAACCTGGGAACAAGAAATGGCTAATCACCATGAGAGGGTTGGTAGTGTGGACACCCAGATCGAGCGAAAGGAGCTTGCAGATGATCTTGCGGCTCGCCGAAGACAGGTACAGGAAAAAATGAAGAGCTTTGCTGAGCCTGACAACACCCGCTCCGGCAGTCCTGTCCCTGGGATGGACTGGGCGAGAGAAAACATTAAAAATAACCCACTGGGCCTCTTGAAGCAGAAATCCAGTCGAGGTTCGCTTGTTGTGAAGACGCAGAAGGAGAAGGAGCAGCCACAAACGAAGGCAAAGAAGATGCTGGGCATTGGAGCTGCCACTATTAGTAGCTCACCTTCGCCAAGGAAGCAAGTCTTCGATGATCACGCTTGGAAGAGGGAAGAAGAGGAGATGATGCAAGGAGTGAAGCCAGCAACACTTGGCCCTCAGACCAAAGCCTTCCGCCAAGCACGGAGAGATGCACAGCGAACCAGAGAAGAGCAACTTATGATGAAGTACCAGCCAAATCAGATGCAGCAACAACGACCAGTTGGTATGGAACATGAATGGATAGGACCAAAACCTATTCAGACGAGACCACAGCAAAGACCGCGTGGACCGAGCAATGAGAGAGGCCCTGCACCTATCCACACCGGACAACCCATATATCCAGGTCGGCGAACGAGGACTCCAAGTCGAGAAAGGCAGAATCATCCTCCTCCAACCATGCAAAACAATCGTCGCTTGAATGGTAATAGCAGAGAGAGCCATGGAAGTTCGTCTAGCAGCCGCTCTGAATCTCGACCTCCTTCGCGGACTTCTCGTGACCGTTCCAGTTCTGGTGCATCTGGACGATCAAAGAGCCACAACGGCCGGTACCGTGACGATATTGCACAGGCTATGGCTGATGGTATTGGTAGTTCGGCTCAAGGCGGATATATTCAGGCGCTGCCTGTATCTGCGCGATTGATGCCAAAGTCACCTGGTGCTCCTGGGTTAGCTTTCCAGCCATCGCCATCGCCATCGCCCAACTTCCAACCTTCACCATCATTCCAGCCGTCTCCATCTCCCAGTTTCCAACCTTCATCGTTCCAGCAGTCTCCCTCTTTCAACGAGCCAGCATACTCCGCTACACCCACTAGCCATCCCCCCCCTAAACCAAGAAGTAATAGTAGATCCGGGTATTTCGACCAATCATTCGCGGCAAGCCAGACTCTAGAGCCGGTTGAAATTGGCCTGACACCAAGACCTTCTCCGGTTGCCCCCTTCGTTGTGAATCCAACACCACCGGTCTCGCAGCCCGCTCCTGCAGGATCGTCTATGAACACGCCTACAACAGCAGGTTTCCAATCAAACGGTCGTATCCCCACTAATCGCAAGAAGTCTATCAATAAATCCGAGATCTCTGAGCCTACCTTCTTATCATCTACCTCACGCGTTACTACCGTCAACCTCCCGCCTGGCGCTTCCCTTTCTAATGGCTCCGAACCTTCACCACCTATTCCACCCATCAACCCCCGTCGACGCCAAACAAGAGTTCAAACAATGTTTGGAGCACTCGCGGGCCGTAAGGAGGAGCCCATGCCGTCCATGTCTCTGCCACAGGCAACGCAAAGCACGGATGAGATGAGCACCTTCTCCGCTGACGAAGCTGATAAAGCTCCGAAACAGAGGCAGAAACTCCGGAAGAGCAGCAGTGAAGGTGGAAACATGAATGCCAAAGCAAGACAACTAGCCATGGCGATGCCTAGTCCTGCTCTCCCTTCTGCACCCTCCCCTCCCAAGATCGAGGGGGGCATGTTCTAGTTCCTTGTTTATCGTGACTCGTTTTATACCCATAGTGTCTGTCTATAATGTCTTCTACGATATCTTCTCTATCATTCGTTTCTTTTGTGCGATATTTTTTTGCGTATGGATTTTATGCCTCTATGGCAAGGTGTGTGCAACCCACAAAAAGGACCTGGATGGGGATTATGGACATGGCGTTCAGAAAGAGATCTGTAATTTTTGTCACGACATCACGTCTTTTCTTTAGTCAGGATGCGTGCTGGGGGAGGATGGAAGTGGGTGACAGCTGCGTCTGTAGTTATGCTTGGCTTGCTTGGTAGCCCAGCTGGCCTGCGCTTCCGTGCGTACGGAGGTTCATCTGCTGCATTTTGAAGCGTAAGTGTGACATATTGTATATTTATCGCGTTAGATAATCGAGTTTTACGAGAACTGATGGAGTGCATTTGTACTGCCTCCTAAAAATGAAACCACTCAATACTCAATCTACCTATGTTGCAATGATCCTGTGATAGAACTATGGGGGTGTGAGGTTGGATGTTAAACTTAACAGCTGTTTTGCATGGGTATCAGCCGGAAGACCCAACTATAATAAGTTCTGTTTCAGGATGGTGTTTTGAAAGAAGTTTCTATGGTAAATGAACCTCTATCTAACTCATTTATGCTTCCTTGATAGAATGAAGATAATAGACTCTTTACTCATGGTTTTAGAGTGACTTTTCTAATAGTGGGCAGTGGGGTCGTTAGTTGTCAGCTCAGTTGAGACATTTTTGGAGGAAAGTGAAGAGGGAGAAGGAGACTGGGAGAATTGGAGAGGAAGGCGCGTATGAGGTCTGTTGCTGGCTATTGGACCTTTCGGGGTGCTTTTTGGATTGTACTATACAGTTCTTTTTGGTTTTTGTTAGGAATTAGTGGGACTCATAATGCTGGGAAATAGTGTAGAGCTTAGGACTTGTTGTGTTAGTGAATGGATAGGGGAGTAGAGGAAATTTGGAAGCATTTGTTGAGCTAGAAAAAGAGCACCTTGTTTATTTACGTATGCCATTCACCCCTTAACCCTTCTATCCCTATCCACTAAGTGGAGCAGACTTGAAACCTGAGAATGTCCTTATATCTAACATTGACGGGCTGTCTAAAGTCAAATCGGAGACTTGGGGCTAGGTACGAAGCACGCATCGCAGAATTTGGTTATGCAAATTTTCTGTAGCTGGACCAGAGGACAGCAACCTACGTTGGGTTCAGCCTGAAGCATTTCGTGCCCCGAAGGTCTGGATAGGGGTGAGTTGCTTCTATAAAGCCGATATATGGTCTATCGTTGCAATAGTTTATTGCTGGCTACTTATTCTTACCCAAATTTGCTAAGGTGGAAGATATTTCAATGGGTTGATCCTAACATCCTAGGCAATGCTGATTCCTCCTCCTGTCGTCGATAAGAGCTTACAGGCCTATTTCAAGTTAGCCTAAAACCTTACTACAACACAAGCAGAGGAAGATTCGGACCAATTACTTTTGCAGATCCCTTTATTTGACTAGACGTTATACTCATTTTGGCTGCTCCTAACCCGACGAACAGACCTTCGGCTCTGCAAGCTCTCTAATTACCCGAATATAAAGCCCTCTAAAAAGCTGCCGCCGCGTATAGAACCTAGGATGCTCTCTTAGGATTTGATAACTAATGATGTTCTTTCAACATCTGTGGCTCATCCTGTTCTGTTAGCGTGTCAGAGTTGTCTATCTCTCCGCGAACTATATTGCAGTCGAGTTGGGACTCGCGGCCAGTTAAGCGTGCTAAGATGTGAGGGTTGAGATCTGTGTTAGGGACGGTGAGCCAAAGCCTGGAGAAACTAATTAAGGGCATTTCCCTAATCCTATAACTTTCTCCAATCTTCAATGCTTCTAGCTTAAAAGTCTTAAGAACTACAAAGTAAAATTGTGGTATAAGAAACTATGTTATATGTTAGATACTTTGACCAATTTAAATGTCGAATGATTTGAGTAGTCATTGGGGTTGAGAGATGTGATGGTTGAGGAGGGCTGTATTTATGTGGTTAGACGGTTACTACTCCTTGGAAGTTGTATGTTTAGTGAAGGAACTAGCTCTTTATGATGCTCTAGGTAAGTTGAAAGTCGGTAGCTCGTCTTTTTGGGTGGCTTAGATTGTGAATTTTGAGGGAAATGCGCAGAAATGATCCAGTGAAATTAACGGGATCTGGTAAGAATAAAGGAGCATGCTAGATGGGAATTTATGATTTACCGGTGTATCGGGAAGAACTATATGGAAGGAGATGAGATGGCTAAAATCATGGCTAGAATTGAAGGGCATGTGATAAGTCTTTGTCATTGTAAAAAGATATATGTCAACCTGTAATTAATTATGTGTTTTCTAGTAGAT
>JAJONI010001261.1:0-13472 GCA_022190145.1 Pezicula rhizophila
TTTTCTGCATTACTAATCAAGTCAATTTATATTAATTTCTAATACAATTTAGCTCTCTCTACAATGCTCACTAAGCACCCTCAATATGCAAGATTCACTCTCTATTTTGTATTAAATACTGCCTATTCTCCTCTATAGAAAATCAAGCAATTCACTACTAACTTCCGTCTTATATATTCGATATCATATGCCTTGAATTATCCAACACAACTAGGCCAGGCCTACCCGCTCTCCTGATCCACAAGTATGTCCATGCAGGAACAGTAGCACTAGAGGTAAACTTGACTACTCTCATATTCCAAGACCCGTTCCTAGGGGTTTCTGTAGAGGTTCCTTGGTACTCAACGACGGGTGAGCTAAGTACGCGACCTGGAACAGTGATCATAGCTAAATCAATGCTCATGCCGCCAGAAGTCTGCTTACATCAGTATCACTCAACAATTTATTGGAAGTATAGCTAACCAGCAGAGAGTTCAAGGTAGCAAGCCGAGGACTTGAGGGTCGTCGGATGTGATGGACTGTGCGTTTAAGAATAGCTTGCGACATGCAAATCGGATTATTGCAGCTGTCCAATCCAGCCAATTTTGTATTGAGATTTCCAATACAATTTAGCTCTCTCTACAATGCTCAATATGCAAGATTCACTCTCTATTTTGCATATAAATACTGCCCATTTTCCTCTATAGAAAATCAAGCAATTCATCACTGACTTCCGTCGTATATATTCGATATTATATTATCTGACACAAGCCGAGGACATGAGGGCCGTTGGATGTGATGGACTGTGCGTTGTACGCGACCTGGAACGGTGATCATGGATCAATGCTCATGCCGACAGAAGTCTGCTTATATTAGTATCTCTCAACAATTTATTGGAAGTATAGCTAACCAGTAGAGAGTTCAAGGAAGGTAGCAAGCCGAGGACTTGAGGGTCGTCGGATGTGATGGACTGTGCGTTTAAGAATAGCTTGCGACATGCAAATCGGATTATTGCAGCTATTTAATCCGGACTAAGCTTGTTCTAAGAAGCTTGCCTAGGCAAGACCTGGTAATATTCGGCAGGTATATAAATGGGATTGTCCTTATTTCCGATATTCAAAACCGGTATCTCGGGGTTTTTGATGGTCAGATTGTAGTCTAATCATTGTTAGCTTTAGAACCTAATAGAACACGAGACGATGCTTGCATTTCTGGAAGAAGTCATAGACACTCATGTAACCTGTGCTAGTTAACTTCGTCGATAGCCCTCCCTTCTTCGGTCCAGGTGTTGTAGAAGTCTTCTGAGAGGTGCTATCGGTTGACATCCACAGCAAGATTGTTTTTGTCAAGTGTGTAGTCGTCAACGATTAAAGGATAAATTGTGATTGTGTAGTTTGTCCATTGCGGATCTGCAATAGTTTGAGAGGAGGACATATTAATAAAGATGAAATAGACTGAGGATGAAGCTGTTTACGCATGAGACTTTATAATCGACTATGTCCAAAGGTTCGTAGTGTGATTTTAAGCAATCTCGTTGAAGAAGGTGAAAGTGAACTCGAATAACTTTAGTAGCCATTGCATCAATCTAGAAAGTATAAGCTTGTATGCTATATGTTTGTGGATCTGGCAATGTATAACAGCGTTTGAGAGGTACCATGGGGGAAAAGGTGATGACGTACTAGAGATTTTGCTGGGGTAATATTGAAGAGTTGGAATAGATCGTTCGTAGTCAAAGGACTATAAAGATTGAGATGTACAACAGCTAGTCGAATTGAAGGTCTGAATAACGGTAGTGAAGTTGTGGGAAGAAGTTGGAAATTTGACGTAGTGCAAAGTTGACATTCTATTCCAGGTTAGTGTAGAGAAAATGTCATGTAGGCTCAGTTGTCTTTCGACGGGACGACGGGAGCTACCTTAGTTGATTAATTTTGCTCCATAACTCCAATAAAGGAAGTATCCAATCCTTTCCCTTGAAAAGTTGGGCTGATGAAATTCAATGTGAGGGGTGGTCTGATCTTGATGCTGGGCAAGTTGTATTTTCTAAAACTACAGAAGGAAGAGGTGGGAGGTTATCTACAAGCGCGGAAGCCGCTATCTTAGCGCCTAGGTTAGGTGACAAACTCCCTCCTCTACAGGCACTACAATTCGATAATGGAACTGAGGACCCCGAAGCCATTCCTTCATGTCATAACTCTATTGTATGAAATGATCCTCTTCTCATGTATCATTCCAGTTTGATCCCGTATCTTCCTTTCTAAGTTGCTGGCATCAAAATCACTATTATAATTAGCGTTGCTAATTCTGAGCAACAACGTTCCTACCCTGCTTTTCGACTTCAACCTCTGCCATGTTTATATAACATGCTCATCATATAGAGTCTTTCTTCTTCTCTTTCTGTGCGAAGAACCCGCTGACATTGACTTCAGATTTGCCTTGTCGTCGATTCCAGCTTCCTCTTCTTTATACACTGCAACAAGTTCCGCAGCTAATGGGAGTGGCTCCTCGTCATGTCCTTCATCGCCATCGGCATTGCTGACCACATCCGCAGTCCACTTCATACAACTTCGTCGCTGCCTTCCCGTCTTCTGCAGCTGCTAATCGGGGGAGTTCTCCATAACACTGCCCTTCGTAGGCCAACCAAGCTAATGTTATTGCTTAAGCAGGTTCCCCTCATTCCTTGCCGACTCCAAGTTGTTCCTCGACTTCGACCTTTGCAGCGAGAAGAGCTACACAATATGGGGAGTCTTTTTTTTCTTTTCTTCTTTCTTGCGCGCAGATTTAAGCTGACATATATCAATTAAGGTCGATTTCCTTTCTGCGACATCTCTCCTTCCATTGCAGTTCTACCTCTCGTTCTTTACAGGCCTCTGAAAGGCCTCTCAATGCCTCTTCTTAATTACTGCCCGCAGGCAAATGCTTAAAGTAAGCCCACTTGAAGCATACTTCAAGCATAATTAACTAGGCTAATGTTAAAGAGTGTCAAGTGTTTTCTTTCTCTTTTATTTAACAATAATTCGGCCATTTGCGATCTCTGGCTTGCTCGCACCGTCCTCACAACTAAGGGAGGTTTTAACTTTCTTTCGTCATCAACTCCTATGTCTACTAATATTCTACAATTGTGAAGGGTCCTTACAACTACGATGCCTCCTTTGCCATCGCATCTTAGTCCCTTGTTTGCAGACCTGCTTGTGTGCCTTCTTCCACAAAAGGGGGATTAATGCCCTCGTAGTGCCGCAGAGCCACAAAGCAGTGCCACAGCAGGTCAAACTCTGTATCGATATTGGTTCAGCCTGAGCTTCGCTCTTGCTTCAGCCTTATTAGTATAGTGGCCATAGGATTGTGACCAATGGTCAGCACTCAATCTGCGGCAACCTTTATTTCCTGCGGGAATTGGCCTATCTTGTTCCTCTGGGGTCTTCTTCAAAAGCTTGCGGCCCTTATCATTGAGTGGTCGCAAGTCTTTCCCAAATCCTTTTTCTTTTGTCAACTTGTGGAATCGCTAATGTCACAATCTTCTTAAGAGGCTCCTAACTTCGAATACCTCCTCCGTTTCTTCTTCACACTCAATCCATACCAAACTTTCTTCCGGCACACACAATTACAGGATCTGGGAAATGGTTTTAGGGTCTCCTTTTTATTGCGCACTGCCTCGGGTGTCATTAGTTCAGTAAAGAGCAGTGTTCTGGCCTTCTTGTGTGCGTTTGTTAGGACACCTCTGCAAGCTTTCTACTAGGTGCACACAGTTGTTAGCTTCGCAAGTGTCCTTAGCATTCATACTATAGTCGGTTTCCCCCACAAGCTTGGATCGTTCTTTTAGCACTCGGGGTATTTTTATTTTGTCTCATAAACAGTTCTCTTTTCGCGGCCTAGGTTACTTGCTAGTTTTTACTAGCTTCTATCTTCCTAGGCCATTAGCTTAGCTCAGCCTCTTTCAGTTGTAGGCCTATATGGCCTTCATCTCCCCAAACAAATATTGCTTCTAGCATTATTTGGACTCCAACTTGTAGCTTCTGGGGTCTTTTATCTGTCCTCTAAGGTTACCCTTGTGCAGCTCGGCCTATCTTTCTTAGGTGATTCTGTCATTCAATTGGGTGCCCTAGCTGCGGCTAGAGTGTCACCTATACATTGGATTCAGCACATCTGTGGCCGTTTCCTCGCCCCTTATTAGTATGACGCACGAGTCACAATAATGAATAGGGTTCGTGCACTGTGGGCATTGTTCGTTATTCGAGTAGTTGCTGCTGCGTTGCGCCGGCTTATACCTCGTCCTTTTATACTTTGGCCTATCTTCTACCATGGGCATCGTTGGCTTCGCAGAGTAGTTGCTTCAGCTTTTCGCCAGCTTCTATCTCATTCTTCTTACTGTGGCCGTCCCTTTTGTCCCTTATTTGCATGGACTCTGTACTAGGCTTGCCTTTTGCATGATGTGCTCATAAGCTAAGGACTGTGCGCTCACGTCTTCCCGACAGTGTGTGACTATAGGAGCTCTATCTTCCTCCGCGGAACCCAGGTGTCTTATGGCATGCAGCTACGGCCTCCACCCACGGAGCGAGTGCGTCTGAAAATGTGTTTGTCTGGCCTGCGGCGAAGTAGATAGGGGAATTTAGGGCTCCTAGTCATAACAAGGTTGATTAGTTGACACTTGTCTACATAAACTCTAGGGTTAACGTTCCTCTTCAGTAATGGAGGGGGCTTCGGATGGCGGCGGTGGTCGCCAGACCTAGGGAAGCCGCTTAGCTATCTGGGGCCAAGACTTCACTTGCTTGCGAGTGTCTTCTAGGCTTTCAAGTAGAGTGCTCTTCGTCCTATTTATATGGGCTATAGTTATAATCCTCATTAAACACTTGATATTAGGCCCTCTGCTCTTTCGTCAATGTTGGAGGTTGAATTTATAGGAGTGTAGCTCTTTAATGTAGCGAAGATCGTTTAACTGTGTTAAGTGAGGTCAATCCTTCTACCCTGTCAAGTATAATGCCCACTATTAATATATACGCATTGTTCTGGGCCGGGCCCTGCTTTAGCCACCTCGATGCACGAATGCGTGATCGTGTTACCATTTGATGAGTGCTTCGGGGATATGCTTTTGCAACTCTGCTGGTATTGACAGTAGGGCTGCTTGTGGATCCTTTTCTTCCTTTGGGTTTTGGGCTATGGCTTCCCTTGCTACATTGTAGCTCATTGTTGGAATGTAATTTCGACTTGATCTTTGGGCTAAGAGTGACTGCTTGTAGAAACGATTAGTCTTGTAATAATTTTGAAAACGATTACATCTACCTTGGGATTCTGTCTCTAGCGGATTCTGAAGCGAGACTCTCAGAATAGGCGAAAGAGTCGCAAGGTCGTCGAGATTCGTGACGCTATCATTGAGGTATGAAAATAATTGATTTTGGTCCGAAAGTGCTAGAGATAGTGGTATTTCCATATACTCCCTATACATTATAAAGTAACTCCTAAGCTTACTGGGTCGCTGCTGGACCGTCGGCTTGAGAAGTCGTTTATTAACTAGATTTAATATATTGTCTAGGAGAATTATTGCTACAGAGAGAGGGTACATAGACTGGAATTATAAAGGGATGAAATTAGGGCGCATAAAGGTGTATATAACATATGAAAGCCTTACTGCAGTGCCGTGTGCCGGGTTGTCTCTTAGATGGTTTTCCAGCTCTTATATCATTGAATGAGGAGAGGTCTCAAGGGTGGGCACTAGTATACACACCTTCGCTCATTAAGAGGACTACGTACACACTACAGAAATGGAAAACGCTATTACTACAAGCTAATCTAACACAAATGAGGATGTCGCGACGGTTCCAAATAGTCCAGAGATTAGGACTTGCAGTACAGACAAAGTTGTAGGTCCTGCACAAAGATCTTTGCTACCTGATTTTACCTTACTATACAATGTAACATAGATAAATGTTGTTGTATACTTGCTTGTAATATTAATACGTAACGAGTGCAAGGAGTTTGACAATTAATGACCAGTTTAGTTTGGGCACTGTTGGTAATTACAATTAGGTAGATTAGATAGGATAACAGGAACTACAAGAGCGATTACTAAAGGAAGAGTTACAACAGAAGCAGGGGAGATGAGGATGAGCTGTTTACAGTACTAGACAATTAATTTGAGCCAGAGCCCGAATTAAGCGAAAACCAACCATCTCTACCTAAAATGCCACTTATAAAATAAGACCTTATATAGCTATTAAATAGCCTAGAAATCAAGAGATATAAGCTTTAGACTAGGCTCTTTAACATGGCTAAGCTAGATTATTCGATTTAATTGCCTAATACTGTGATGGGGATAGTCCATTTTTCAGTGTCATGTGACCATGTACCATGTATAGACGAAGCCCATATCTATAGGAAACAACATAGAATTACACGCTCTTTTACCACCACCCCAACTTGACGATATAATGGACTATTGTACTCTATTTAACCTATAGATTTAGTCTTTCTCATATTGCACCCTATTCCGACCGTCCTGCGACTCTATATGTGGATTGTGATGTATTTCATGCTTTCCCCTCTACAATACTTTGTATGCCACCCCTCTGCCTCAATACAAGCTGCAACCTTCCTTGGCATGCTCTTAATAAGAGACTCAAAAAGGGAGTTAGGTAAAGCTGCCCATGCTGCCTTTAAAGCTTCCTCAAGGTTCTTTATATCTTGCTCTGTCTTCCCACTTGATTTTATAACCTCTAGAAACATCTCCATTGCTAGCTTCTTAAGTGCCTACTAAGCATTTCCGATAGGGTTGAGGTCTGGGGAATAAGGATGCTAATCTGTTGTATCTATGCTATTTGCTTCAAACTAATCCCAAATAACATGTGCAGTATGTACAGGGGCGTTGTCTTACATGAATATAAGGCTATTATAATAGTGTTAGAGTACTTGATCTTCGAGAACTATAACGTAGGATGCTGCCGAGTACCTATGCTTCTTTGACTTGAAATCCCTTGCTACTATATATAGGTCTAACCTCTCCCTAGTTCCCTAAAAGGCAGCCCAGACCATTACCCTTATATCCTTTCCCTTCTTATATGTTGTAACCATCTCTGGCTTCCATTTATCAGCTAGGAAGCCCATTACCTATTTAGTCGATTTGCTAGAACCCCGCTCCATAAACACTCATTACTAAACATGTATTTCCTCCACCTCTTAACATCCTAATGGGCCTAGCAGCGATACTAAAGAAGCCTCATTTGTGCTACTTCCTCTGTTAACTTAGGTCGTTTCTTTGCGCGCTAGTGGTAGATGCCATGCTTGCGACAAAGGTTCTTGATAGTAGTGTTACTCATTTTGAGCCTGGTAGCAGTTTTTCGCTCCTCAAATGTCTGTTTTGGAAAGAATCGAATATTGCGTAACATCATTTGATTGTCTTAGTCTAAACGGATCTTTGGCTAGCCTAGGCGAGGCAGAGATTCACCTTCCACCCATTAAGAGTCTTTCTCAATTGTACTGTGTACAGCACCTCGAGACAAGTTATACTTCTCTATAATTTCAGCCTGCGATTTCCCAGCTTCCCAAGCTCCTATAACTTTCCCACGTATATAAGGTGATATTTCGGGTCCGCGCAATCGATTGCTAGCAGCAGGAGTTAAGGGAGTTCGAATTAGTGGCATTATAGTGGTGTTGTAGTTGGATAGTAAAAAATCGCGTGTCAAAAAAGTCGCGTATTTACGCGTTTTGGCTCAAATTAATTGTCGGTTACTGTAGATGGAAGAGGAGTAAAATCAATAGTATATGTAAGCAGCAAAGAAGAGTGCAAGCTTTTAACGATTGAACATTGCGTGGGTAGTGCGGGAAGTATAGGTGAGCATATGTGTTAGATTAGAGGAGCACGGTTGTATATAGTTAAGGACAATGATTGCATCAACATGTATTAACGAATCTATCTATGCATGGCTACATCTAAAGGTTGAAGTCATTATCAACAAAGAAAGTGAATGCTGCGCTAGTGTCCTGATAAAAGCCTGGGGGTATTGAGAAATCGCCAAGAGGTTCGGATGCATGTGCTGGTATATCGAGGAAATCTTCGTCATCGGTGTTGGAATCATTGGGAGAGTCAATACTAGGGGCAACTACGCATGAGACGAGGTTGCATGCTTGCATGTATGAGCAGAAGCGACCGATAAGTGAATGCGGAGCTTTATGAATGAAGAAAGGCTGATCAGCAAGTACGAAGCGTTGGAAGCGGGCGCGAGTCATGGCGACATTGAAGCGCTCATCTTCTGTGACAAAGCCAGGGCCAAGGTTTTGCTTTGTGCGAGAGGTGAGTATGATGCTAAAGTCGCACTCTTGTCCCATAGAAGCGTCAACGGTAAGGACTCTGACGGCAGTAACAGGAGGGCTGAGAGAGGCGAGTTTGCGGAGAATGAGCGCGCGCTGGGCGACATATGTGCAATTAACAAGGATGCTGTTGGGCGACAGGCCTGGGTACGATAGAAGCTAAGGAAGTAAGCGCTGCTGGTCTAAACAGTACGGCAAAAGGGGAAGGCAAACCTTGCGGACGATTTCAACGGCAACAACAGACTCTGCTATATTGGCAGTAGAATGAGTTAGGTTGAGACGACCGACGCCATTCTGTACGTAGATAAGATGGTCATTGCCGGTAAAAGTTGTATACGCTGGCTGGCCATCGAAGATGGTGAAGGGTCGTTCAGTAAACAATGCATTGTATCGGATACGAGCAGGTCGGCCGGAGAGGACGGCATCTGAGGTACGGAGGCGATTGTCATAAACATTACTATTAGGTTAATGAGGATTTGAGATAGAGTGTGATTGGTATAGGCTTACTGGTTAATGAAGGTTGTAAGGTTTTCTTCCTGTCTGTGCTGAACGACGAATTGCACGAGGGAGGGTGCCATACCATCAGATAGTGCAGACATTCGACGATGTACATTATCTTGCAGGCTTTCTGCTTGTTTGGTTAAGACGAATGGTTTGGACTGTTTCGGATCGCCTACTAACACGAGAGCTTTGAGGCTTTCCTGGAAGATGAAGGAATTGAATATCTGCTCATCACGCGCAGCAGGTGCTTCATCAATGACAACAAAATCAAAGTTGGGAGAGTCCATGATAGCAGCGTCGGAGGCCATATAGCATGTACATAGAACTATATGCGCCTCAGTGATGATGCGACAATTAAGATAACGGGAGAATCGTTTGTAAAAGAAATAGTCGTCGACGGACGAAGAGCCGAGGAATTGTCCTTGATGGAAGAATTCACTGTTCAATTGTAGGAAGCGAAGAGCATCAACACCAACTTGGGAATCTGGGGACTGACTCAATTTGGTGGCCATGAGTATGCGTTGGTAGGGGAGGCTAGATTTAACGAGGCCCTGGGAAACGATCTCAATAGGTTGACCGAAAGCTTCGGAAAGCTGTTGAACAAGTAGAAGCGAAGGAGCGTGTAAGCGGATAATGTTGACTGGAAAGCCCGGAGAAAGCTCTTGCGCAAATGTAGAGAGAATGCTAAAAGCAAGTGCGTCGAGAGATGCGTTATTGTAGGCGGTAACAAGGCAGCGGAATCTCATTACAGTGACTGCGTGAAGTACAACCATACTAAGAAACGTGGATTTTCCAGTGCCAGGGGGGCCATTGACGATAGTGATTCTGTTAGAACTATTTGCAATATAGGAGACGGCTTGCAATTGCTCTTCATTAAGGCGCCGCGAGCGATCTGGAAAGTCCTTGGCGTGGTATCCGTCAATGATAATATTGCGTGGGGGTTGGGGAAGATCAGTGAAAGCGAGGTAATGTAAGTTAATGCTGTGCGGAATGAGAGCATGACTAGCATACTTGACTCCTTGGCTGTCAAGCTTGGCCTGGTCAGGACCCATAAGTTTGAGGACGACATGATTTCGAATGAGTATGGCCCGGGTATAGTCGCTCTCTGAGAGTAGTAATCTAACCGTCACGTCACAGGGTCCTGAGATTCGGGTAGAAGCGGGGAGGCCCACTAAGACACAGTGAATTAGACTGGACTCATCTGCCTCAAGTTGAATGGCCAACCAACTGCCAGGCATATCTGACGGAAGTGGGATAGGTATGACGGGTGTGGAGGAAGAATATGACGAAAGAGAAAGGTCTGCAGGGCGAACGGCGAGGATGGAACCAAGGGACCCGCGAAAGCTTTGGGGACAGTGGAATGACTAAAGGAGTTAGCGAGGAACAATGGAAAGGGAGCTCAGGACTTACAATTTTTCGGTAGTTGTGATTGAAGGGATTGTCTGAAAATGTGGCGGTTACATCATATGTGTGCACGCCAGAAGCACGTTCGGAGTTCTCTGCACTGAGTAGTCTACCCCAGTCGGTACAGTAGTTGCGAATCCGGCGTACATACTGTTCGCGACATAGGTGCAGTTCATCAATCCAGTAGTTGAGACCCCAGCGACTAGCATAGTTACCTTTGTATGTGTGCTGTCCGTACCAAGTACCAGAGAAAGTTGTTGTAGCAATTGCGCGGATGAAATGTTCAAAATCCGAAGGCTCTACATCGCGAGGAGGATGTTGACCAAGGATGCAGAGAGGAGAGCCACGGATGATGTGGAAGGAGAACGAATTCTTATCAGGCGACGGCGTGATATTGAGCTCGCAACGGTGAAGGTCGACGATAAACTTGCGATAAGACTGAGCATGGTCTCGGGGATTGACAAGGGAGACAAATGAGATAGTAGGTAGAGAGTTGTGGAAATCGATGCGCAAGGAGATGTCTTTAAAGGTGATTTGCTGATCGTTGAACAAGGTCATAAGACTTCCAGGAAAGGGCCGGCGGGACTTAAGGACGAGGCCGGGATCCATATGATTACGATAGCTTTCATGAGTCAAACGCGTTTCAAATGCCAGGGTATGGACTCTGCTCTCATGGAGCTCCTCGGTGACTGGACGGGATGTCAGCTATGGTGGAGCAACTTAAGTAGGAGAACTCACTTTCGCGAACAATAATATCAGGCCGACAATTAACATTAGAGAGGGCAGATCGTAGGAATGGATTGAGGGATGGGGAGTAAAACGATGTAGGAGGGCGCTCGTTGAACGAAGTGATTGTATTCGACGGTAGTTGCGAATTGCTGGATAGAGGAATCTCTGCGTGATAGAGTTAGCAGAGGACGTATATGTAGAATATGACTTCATCTACCTGTTACTGCGCTGGAGGGAGATGGAGGCGATTGCGATTGTGAAGTTGAACGGCAAGCCGGGTTTTGGACGAATGTGAAGGGAGCTTCAGGTTCGTGTTCCTGGGACATGGTGACGACAATGATGGCTGAATATGAAGGGAAGTATAGCACTTCGTGGGAAGGTTGATGAGGGAAAGATCGAGAGGGGTGAGGGGAGGATCGCGTAAATGTGGAAAAGATTGATGCGGAGATTTGGTTTATCCACGGCACGTAATATAAATAATAAGCGACCTGGATGATGTTGTTCGTGTGGAGTGGCAAGGGTTTGACGGCTTTAAGGTGATTAGAAGACTAACAATAATAAGAGGGCAGATTTAACGTCCTTTTAGCCTTAGGGAAGCGGCGTCAAATCATGCGACAGAGAGGACCAAACTTCAGATACTTAGATGTACGGAGGTTACGGCAAAAAGTTATTAGAATCAGTTACAGGCTAGTTAATACCCTGGAAATAAGGGCTTAGTAGTAGTTACAGGGTCCTTTACCTATTCCTGGGGCACAGGAGCCTATAGAGTATGCTGCTACAGGCCCTAGCCGCCTAGCCACAGCGTATTACCACTGCGATTCTGGTAACTTTTTGCCGTGACCTCCGTACTGCTACATGAAAAATGCTGTTAGAGGAAGCGGGCTGCCTGGATTTTGAAAACGTGGCGGCGTAATATTTGTTGAGTTCTACGGAGACCTAAATTGTATGGAGATCTGACCAAGAACCACATTCAAGTCCTTGTCCAGGCTGGTGGCAGAAGAAGCTCTATCGCTTTACGCATCAAGCAATATCACCCAGTACTGAATCCTCCTGGTACATGCTGCACTTTTGGGCCAGATCACGAGGCATTATTGCATTCAAATACCCAACTACCCAGTTCTCACATCTTACCTCTACCATCAGCTTTTATTACATCCGTGACATATCTCCCGTGACTATATCTTTGAGTCAGGGTCACGCAGCTCATAACCTGGAGGAGTGGGCTGTTAGACTTATATCTAAGCTTCGCCATAATTCCGCCATCAAAATCGTAATGCATTCTACTGCAGCTACCGTTGCGCAAATGGCCCGCATTGCCTCCATCTCGGACAATGCATGCAGACATCAACGATCTAGCCCAGCATCCTTTTCTGAATAGCGCCTAGCGTACGGTTGGGGAGGCCCGGACAGACCACTCCCATACACTCCCCAGTCATTCCACGACTCACACCCTTGGTATTCTTCTCGAATATCGCGATTATGCCATGAAAGCTATTGCACAATATGAACAGCACAATAAGTATTACGAGATGTCCGTGTCCCAGCATCTCGGTCCCTCTAGCATTGAATACCACTGTCAATTTAACCTCAGTTACTCTGTTACGTCCAATCTTCCCGTAGGTGTTCTATACCTTGCAGAAGATATGATGTACTATCAATTTCGGGGAAGCGCCTGGCACTTAAGGACTATATGTCAATATATGACTAGAATATAAAAAGAAGCACAAACACTCACCCGAATACTTGGACGGCAGGAGAGGTTTGAGAACGAGGGCCTCTTCTACCGCTGCCGCCGTCTCCACTGCCCCTATCGCCACGGCTTCCAAGAGCCTGACGGCTACTACCACGACCTCTTTGACTGTCACTTCCAGCCCGGCTAGCGTCGCTACTTCCTCGCCCTCCTAGCCCACGACCTCGTCTTGATTAGTTCAACATGAAGTGGTCGCTAGAGCGTAACGAGATTGCGTCCGATTTAGGTTACAGCTTTAAAGAGCAGCTAGATAGTGAAATTAAGTTTAAAAAGCTAGTGAGATGTTGTGTTGGGTTCACAGAGCATTAGTGATAAGTTGTGGTGAATAACGTGCCACCTGTCTAATTATGCACTAATACTGTAAAAGAGTTCCGCTGGCGAATCACAGCTCTGGAGTCTGATAAGTACCCTCACGCCATAACCCAAATTCGATTTTCGCGAAACCACCCATATTATTACTATAACTAACATTAATTATTGCAACCCCACATCATTACTACAATTACTATTAATCCATTCTACTTCGTACGATTAAGATGGTTCGCCCAACTCTAGATCTTAATTCTATAAAGGAGGAGATTATTGCCTAGTTTAAGGATAGAGTTATACAAGATGAAATTGCTTAAAGAGTATTAGTTTAACTGTCGGAATAATAGATTCACTGAATATGGTGGAATACTCTGGGGCGCGCTGGGCTAATTAGAGGCCACGCCACTAAGTCAAAGAACCTGTATAAGTAGACCACCACTTTCAGTAGTTAGTCAAAAACAAGCAACTATAATCAACAATTTCGATAGATCAAGATACGGATCAA
>JAJONI010001262.1:0-13428 GCA_022190145.1 Pezicula rhizophila
AAAGCGACCATTAGGTTTACTATATATAGCCTATTCTAACTACTAGACTAAACTAAAGGTATAGTCAGTGACTACAGCTATAATAATTAGGACGCTATCTAGGTCTAAAGATTTATACTTCGTCTATAGATTATTGTAGTAGCTAGTAAGCTTATATAGGTCCTTTAGGAAGTGCAACACTTAGAATAGACGATCTTCCTCGTCTATTTTAAGCTCGACTGCTGCAACCTTTGCGTAGTTTATCTTTTCACCTGTTTCCTCTTCGTAGGTTGGCTAGAAAGAAGCTGTCAGTTGTCTATTTTATTCCGCGTAGTTGTACCTCACTTCAAGTAACCCCCAGTTGCTAAAACCGAATCATGAGTCGAAAGATATGTACAAACCGACATTGTAGATTCCTTAAAATCACTCGCCTCATCCACCTCAAGAGCCGTAAATCGGTTTACTAAGGACCCAGCATCCTTGTCTAAGACAGCAAGCAGTAGAAGTTATATTTAATTGTCAACTATCATGCGTTGGAATGGATAAGTAAATGTGTTAAAAACTTAAGACATCATGCGCCTAAATGACTCTCCGGCCGACTTCGCCTTAACCGTTGATATTAAAGTATAGATTGGACGAATGAACTGACCTGGCGCTAAACTCGAAGAACTCGTGGCTTTAGTCACTGATTCTGGGACGACTAGTATCTCTTTCAGTATCTGGATGAAATAAATATAACCCTCGATAGATTGGCCATTCTGGACCCCAGTCGTCTGGTGAATGTACTCTTTCTGCGCGTCGATGGCTCGTTTGATCCTTTGGTGGATTCCCTTGCGCAAAATTGGTCTGGTTGCGCCTGGTATTGTTACTAATTAGCTAGGTCGTACTTTCCTGCACCATTCTGGAGAATTCCCGTGTTTTGCTCAGTAGACAGTAGCTCCGATCCAATCTAAATGTAACATCCACCTCAAGAGAAGCAGGCCGCGCCATACTTATCCTGGCTGTTCGCTACAATCTGTGCCTAAAGGACGAGTTGATTAGTGGTTACTTCTTGCGTCTCTGAGAGCTAGTACCCACAACCTATGGCAGCGCCACATAGACAAGAAGTTAAGGCAAATGTGTCTTGCTTGTAGTGGTGGTAGCTACCTCTACAAGACGTATTCGCAATCTCTATAAGTGTACGTAAAGGATCTAGAGACAATTAAACAAAGGTGTTAGGAGGAAAGGAATTAACGAAGAAGAATTTGGAAGAGGGGGTTTGTGGAGGAGGTGGAAAGGTAAACACCAGCGTCGCCAAATTCGTTCTCTGATAAGAGAACCGACAGAAAGGATAAGATTGACAACGGACAAGTTGGAGAAAGCCTACTTAGAGGAGAGCGTGTGCGTTGAAGGAGGAGAGGCTGTTTACGCGCAATGCGGTGCTTGAGCAACACTAGTCCTCGACTGAGCTGGGCAACTATATCGCATGCACACTCATATACCAACAAACTACATTGCGGCAACACAATAATTAGCAAGGATTTCATGGTCTGATGCGTCATGCCGCTACAACAAGAGAGGGCCCGACTGATGTCGTCCTCGTTCCATGCACGGATTTAAACTGCCCTCTCCGCATAGCTTTTGACCATGCCCTCGAGACTCGGCTCGTATTCCACCAAGTTTACTTTGCCGCTTTTCTCATCCAGAACCGTGTTGGCCTGTACAAACACCTTTCGAGGCTGCTTATTCCTCAAGACTTCATTCCGAACTTTACCACCCCACCAATCGATGTCGACTTCTGTCATGCTTTGATACAACGCAGCACCCGCCTCTAAGTCCGCCGTCGACTTGTAGATATGAAGTTTCTGGAGATACTTTTCAACAACTGCACGACCAACAGTAGTGATCTTGCTGCGATCTAACTTGATAGTTAGATCTGAGAGATCTTCCTTCTCATAGGAGAGGGAGCAAAAGTCTGGGCCAGCCTCTAGGAAGCACTTTAAGATCCCAAACCGAGCTTGCGAGTGTATCTGTCCCCATTTTCGACTCTTTGGGTCCCACATCTCGACTGAAGCAATACCAGCTCTTGCCATTGAAAGATAAGTTGTGTAGAGAACATCGCCAGCCTCACCATCCATGTCGAATTTGCCGTCACCAAAACCGAAATTTTTCAGTATTTCGAATTCACAGCTAAGAGCCATGGCAATAAGTTCAGCGCGACACTCTTCGTATGATGAAGCCACGCTGCCAAATACGCTCCCCCAGGTTTGGCCGGGTTTGTACCATGTTGTAACCGGTTTCGAAGTGATGGGACTGATAGGAGGAGACTTGACATCGAAATTGTAGACACCTTTTTCGGTTTCCTGAAGTAGTTTCCCAGTTCCATGTCCGAGAAGTTCATGGATTCCAACCTGCACCTCAAATGCTGCATCGCGATACTTTTGATAGACTGCTAAATCGGACTCAGCGATGAAAGGTATCTTTTCGTTTGGAGCCTTAGCACTGAGGACATTCCCCATAGAAACATTCTTGAACCCTTCTGATTGGCGAATGTCGTCGTAATTTGGCTTTCAAGTTAGAGTATAGTCTCGAATAAGGAGAGATGAAAACTCACAATATTAATACCGCCTGGTATTCCAGATCCAGCAAAAGACAACACCTCAAGACTAGTAAAGTCCGGGCTCAAGAACTTGTCCTTTTCGAACTCCTTACCCCAAGGAAGCTTTGGAATCATCAAATGTGCGCTATCAACCAAAGCACCAAATACTCTCGTTCGCTCCAGGTTGACTGTTGCCGCAAAACCTTCCCATTCGCCTCGTATGCCATGAGGATCTCGGTATGTCTCTACAAAGCCAACGTTGGACTCCACTGTTGGCTTCTTGTCTCTAATCCAGTATCTCTGGCTGTTCTTCCACGTTTCCTGAGAACCAGACTCAAAGGACTCTGCGTAAGCGACCTGCATCTTCTTTTGATTCTCGTTTGCAGCTTCTTCCGCAGCCTTCTTGTGGTATTCGGCGATAAGTCCCATTTCCTTGGAATGATCCCCATAGACAAGTTTTAGCTTATGGCCCTCTAATGGACCACTCTTGATCTGAAATTCCGTATCCTTTCCCAGGTCACCACCAGAAGCTGGGATCTTGGTTACTGCGGAGGCGATCAACACCTCAAAATCGCCTTGAGGCGTCTTTCTCAATCTTGTATTTTCTATAAGAAGCTTCTTCTCTTCAAGAAAGTCGCTGACCGCACTGATGTCGGACTTTGTTATACCCTTTGAGTCAGGATAGTAAGCCGACATGTGGCCCTCATCCGGATATCCGAAATGCATAAGGCCAGAAGCATTGCTGGAGAATATTGCACCTTTGGTTGCTTTATAGTATTTCTCTGAATCTGGAGACGTAGCAGCCAAAGCTGCAAAAGCCTCCTCTCTACATCTGGGGACAAACTTTGCATCTCCAAAACCTTTATAATTTCCACAATTGCCTAGAAACTGCGCCGCATATTCCAGGAAGTGCTTCAAATCATCATCACTGATTCCCGCCTTTTCCTTTAAAGCAGCCCAGTCTCCATCACCGCTCTTATATAGGGAAATGATGAAGTCGTAGATGTCTTCTGATTCTGGCGAGACCTGGCGAAGGGTAATTCTCGTGCCTGTGAAGGCAGCTCTATACAAGGCTTAGTTATGGAAGCTCGCTGAATGGTAGCTCTTTAGCAAACCTGCTTATGAAATGTGCATAGCGCTTCTGTTGGTCAGTCAGGGCATCGAAATGCTTCTTGATCTCAAGCCTAACAGTCGAGGGTGGAGAATCGGCAAGGAAGTTCTTAAGCTGTTCGCTGTTCATGGTGAGCTGCCGAATATTGCTGGGCAATCTGAGAAAAGAAGAAGAAGGAATATCGACAGGTCTTGGAGTCGTCGATCTGTTCCTAGACAGGGAATATGTTCGTAAGACAATGGACGAGGCAGAGAGAGTCTTGGTTGTGTTGTAAGGAGTGATGTTGGAACCCCCACCAATCGAACTACCCCGCAGGAGCTTCGACCACCCGTGCAGCCGTAGCCCTCTGGACATCCTCTCCTTATTCTTAAAAGCAAAAAAAAAAAAGGATCGAAACAATAGTATATATAGAAGGAGTTCTGAAGGTGCCTTTATATTCACGTCTTCAAAAGCGTAGATCCACTAATTCTACACAGACCACAGTTTGGTCCGAACAGATGCCCCTTCTGTTTTCTTCAGCTGTATTTGAACAATCCGACTTCTTACCCTCTTAGAGCTCCTAACTATTATATCTAGCCATCACATATTTACCCTCTATAATCAATTTTTAAAAGGCATTCCAGGTCCCATTATCAAAACACTGACTCCACAAGGACCATTTCCAAACACATTATTTCCAAAAACAAAAGGCTGTGTTGAGGAACCTTGGAAAAACAGACTGTGTGACCAGTATGCAAGAGTAATATTTACAAGACTTTCTAATCAGACTTCAGATGACTTCAGGTGAACGTTAGTTGGCTCTTGTCATGAGAGCAAGGAAAATATCAAGGATTCTCTTCTCATACGGCAAACCCCTCCATAAAATTCATAATTCACGTTCCTAGTCAGCAAGCTGCTCGATTTGCAAGAGATCCATCCCCTCTTAATCAGAAGGTCCGAGAACTTCAAGGATCCGAAAAGACATTGTGCTATTTGCTGGGGAAATGCTATCAAACAATTCCTCCACTCCCTAAAAATATATTTGGTACAACGTGAGGTATTCCTACGACCAACGTGAAGACAACAGAGGGAATATGACCCTCTCCCAACCATGGTAGAAAGCAAAAATAAATCCTAGAGCCAATGCGGCGAGCTCCATCAGCGTGAAACCTGCAACCCATAACCTGTAGAGAGACGCCCCAACCCCGAATAAAACTCCCGGAAAATGCCTTGATTCTGATTTCACTTTGCTCGGTGATATCTCCCCTCAGTCAAATCATGAAATGGCAGCCTCCTCGAATGACTTGTCTCTCTTCTTTAGCGCAGGGTCATGTTGCTTGTCTCCAGAGGCATCTTCATTCTTCTCTCCCGCTACCTTCTTCGAAACCTCCAACATTCGCTTCCCACCCATTCTTTTCACAGTTTCAATCAACTTTCCTTCAGTATCCAACCCGCTTACCTCATCACCACCCCCAATACTCTTGCCATTAATAAGTATGTTTGGTACGGTTCTTCTGCCTGTCATATCCGCAAGACTTGCTTGTATTTGGGGGCCCAACGGATGGAGATCGAGTTCAACTATGTAGGGCTTCGGGTCGATTGTATATTTTTCGAGGATGTTTTTAGCGCGCTTGCTATGAGGACAGTAGGATTTAGAGAAGACAATTACTTGGCTTTCATTAGCTGTATACTTTTAAGCAAATCTTTTAGAGGGAAACTTACTGGGCGATTTCTTCAATATACTATTGAGTTCCACTTCGACCTCATGCTCCTCAGGTGTTTCTACATTCTCTATCACCGGCTTCTGATCCGCGTCCTCTCCATCCTTGTCCTTAATAGGGAAAGATTTTCTACCTGCAACACTTCCTTCAGCAGCACTTCCCTTGCCTACGACGAGGCTTGGCGGATCTGGCTTCGGTGCTTTCGCATTCGCATTTCCTTTTGCGACCTTCGCAGCCTCCCTCACCCTCTCTCTCCTTCCCTCATCGTCCTCGTCCTCCTCGTCATCACCAGCACCCGTCTTCGCAAGAGTCAACTGTGAACCTCCTCCTACATGGTCATGCTCGTGATTAAGAGCACTGACAGTGCGAGAGTAGAAGTCGTTGGCCGTTCGAGCATCTGGCGTGCGAGATTGTCGTATAGAGCCAGTGTAAAATAGGAGTGTTATGACAGAAACGAAGACGAGAAGTCCAAAGACTCTGATGCGCCTATTTGACGGCATAATCTGGTTGCGTGCCATCGTTAGCAGGTTCGAATTGCGATGCACGCTAGGAGGAGGTATCGTACTCAAACGATTATGTAGATGTAGGAGTAGGAATTGGAATTTCGTGGGGTGGAGATGCTGGACAAGTGGCCCAAAAGAAGTGAGGTTTAACTGTTTTAATATGAAGATCGAAAATGGATTATATTGGGTTGGGCGTCTCCAATATTTCCAGTGGGCAGCTCGTCTCAGGACCGGGTGCCCGCAGCTTGCATCAGCTTAAGGGCCGAAGAACTAACTATCCTCCCGATGTCCTTTATTATTCAATGTCGCTTCGCCGCCGGCGAGAATGTTTGGTGCAGTAGAGCAGGTTACGAGGCAACGCAGAAGAATGCGCGCGTGTTGATGGAGGTTAGAACTTTGTCCCCTCGCATCGTCTCCAATTATCATTACAGTCTGTAGCTTAGATGAATCTCGGGTAAAGGCTTGTCTTGCCTCGAGCTCCCCCTGAATCTGTCGATCGAACTGTGGGGCAACGGGAAACATGGCATAGTGGGTGGCATGGGGAGGGTTGGTGGGGGAAGTGAGGTTCAATAACAATTCCAGCCATTTTCATGCAACAAAATAATAATAGCCTCCTTCTCGAAACCATAGGATGGACTACTTAGGCTTCGATCAGCACAACTATCAACTATCAGCGCAACTATCAGCGCATACCCACGTGGAACCTTTGGCATAAAAACTTTGTTTGAATGCCTGATACTGGTACATGGCCAAATCCACATATCTCGGCTGGGTTGGTGGTTGGCTTCAGGAGAACGGACCTGTTTTCTCCCACGTACCAGGAGGTATAAGGTATGAGATATGGGGGATCTGCTGGTGGGAAACGAAAGGGCGTGTGCGTGACCGATCGCCTTGTTGACCGTTTGGTTCATAATAAACATCGTAGGGCTGATGGGAGCGCCTTCCTAATTGTGGTTTTTTGTTTCCCTTATCAGTGGACACACCTATGAGCACGGGGTTCAGTACCTTGGCTACTCAGTAATTACGAATTATATATAACTAAAGTAAAGTGCTAGTCCCTGTTCTACATGTTCAGGCAATTAACCAGCCTGCTAAGCTATCAGCTAACATAAACCAACGCGCTTCCCCAATTTACACATACAGGCTCCCAAAATATGCCTACAGAACCTAGCGCCGTGCCCAATCATATCCCATGTTATCATTCATCAAGCCGTCCTCTGACAGCAACTCATCTAAAGGCGCCCACACTCGCCCTCTCTCTCAGGGTTCGTCTTCCTCCGTCCCTGTTGATACTTTGTCCAGTGACTTTCATCCAATCCTCCCACTCTCTCGCTATCTCCATCAACACACCACCCATTACTGCTGCACTCGCCATCAAGCCGTGGCCTTCACCTTCGAGGACCCGTACTTCGCATCTCTTCATGGTCTTGCCCAACCATCTCACATTATCAACAGGCACCCTCGTGTCTTTGCTCCCATGGTGTATCACTACGGCACGGGTGATATCAACATAACGGAACCCAATAGTATGCCGCCTTTCTAGACAAACCAGGAGATCAACTGCAGGATTAGCACCAGAAGTTGCTAAGTCCCAAATTGCGTGGGTAAGACGTGTGTCATACGTCATCTGTCTCTCCTTATCTGCAAGAGCACCTGCTGCTGCTGCCAGAATAGCTGCTTCATTATTAGGATCTGTAGGATCCTTTGCTGCTCTTTCTAAAGCACCAGATTCCGAGGGATCGGGGTAGATGGTAGAATTCCTGCCATGGTTCTCCTTATCCCCAGCAGGAGAAATAGCATTTCTGCCCATTTGTGCAGGCGTATCACGGCCAGATGACTTCCGTTTACCTCTTTTTTGATTCCGAGGAAGACTACTCGTTATAGAGCTGCTTGTAGCACTCATAAAGCTTGAGTTTGCAGCCTTTAGAATTGGAGTTGGAAGAGCTCGGAGTATGCGTTGTGATGTGGGAATGGAATTAGTGGGTGGTGACGCAACCTGAGCTCCAAAGACGCTCATCTGAGATGGGGGGATCCAAGGAGCAAGGAGATGAATACGGCCACGAATATGTTGAGGCATTCGAAGCGCCGTTGCTAGAGCATAAATGGCACCAGCCGAGTGTGCTAGTATTGAGAATTTGGTGATTTTCAATGCTTGACATATCGCATAAACGTCGTCTACACCTGTTAGCAATTGACGCGCGTAAGGCGAGATTAGCAAATAACGTACCCGGCCAACTTAAAGGTGTTGCTGTACCATCATTATATGGCTCACTATCACCCACCCCAGGCCTATCAGGCGTAATCAATCGGAGCTTCAATGTCAATGCAAGTTCATCGTAGAAAGCTGTAATGAACCGCGTCAACCCCATTCCAACACAACAAAATACAGCAAATCCTTCTGAATCTCCAACTTCCGAAAACGAAATGGTCCTTCCGGTTTGAGGGTGTCGGATCTTTTGTGAAAGGCGCGGGGAACACATGTATGCCTCTACTGCATCATCAATAGAATCGGCGCTTGTGGGGCGGTCATCAACATGAATATTGGGTTGCTTCGCAGGTTCAGGAGAGGCAACTCTTGACATGTGGGTTGAACTACTCCGTTTGGGTTTGTCTTCTGAATCCCGTGGACTCAGAGGCGCTGAAAGACGTTTCAATCGAGAGCTTGATCTCTTTGGCTTTGTGTCTTCAGGTGGCTCTGGTGTTAACTTTCCTGACCTTCGCTTTTGACTCGAGGAACGATCGCCCTCGAAGCCCGATCTTGATCTACGCTGCGTAACTGTAGGTGAGGGTGCCCCATCTTCGTCATCTACGGGTACACTCAATTGGTCAGGCTTCAGTGCTGGCGGCTTGCTAGTCCTTTTCGCATGTAGCAAATCCAGGTTGTCTAAAGGTTCCATCATTTTCAAAGCGGCTTCACTCGGCTGCACACTCCTTCGAGTTTTCTCTTTCCTTCCCCTCTCCTTTTCTTTGCCTTTTTCCTTTTCCTTTCCCATTTCGTTTTGCTTTTCCTTTCCTTTATCCTTTGCCTTGAGCTCCGGCTCCTCCATTTCCTGAATAGTATTGTCGACATCTTCACCAGCTCGCTGCTTGCTATTCTGTCGGCTTGATCTTTGTGATGAGTGCTTCCTTGAAACTTCACGATTACGAAGAGAGGAGTCTCTTGTTGGGATGATCCGACCAGACCCTATGCCACCTTGACTACCACGCCGGAGGTTGCTTTCAGCGCTAAGCGCAGGGTTTATACCGCCCTTACTGGAGCTTCCTCCCACGGCTGTGGGCCCATTCCTGGGAGGAGAAGATTCCCTTGGAGTGGGAGGTTCTTCGGTGATCGCAGATTCTGCCATGAAGGAATCCGTATCAAAGTGTGGCAACGGAAGTCGATGAGTCCCAAGGTTCTTCGAATTCCCTCCGACCGCCTCCACGCTCGCGCGTTTTCGCTCATGTTCCTTCTCCCGCAGCCGTTCCTTCGAACTCATATACATCAGACCTCGTTGATTTCTCCCTTGTTTCTTGCCCCAACTATCGCTCGAACTTTTCCGTCGTAATTCGTATGTCGGCTGCGGTGTGCCGGGTTCAATCGAAACATTACCAATGCTACTCACGTCATCGCGATCTTTTGATCCGGAAGATCCTTTCGAGGAAGGCCTTGAGTTTCCTCTTAAAAAAGTCTTGAAAGGACTCGAATCGCGGCTGACGGGTTTAGGCGCAGTCAATGGCGAGAAGCCTGATGGTGGTTTAGCCGTTCTTATGACTGGCGGGCTGGCGGCTAGTTCGTCCAGTGAGTCCTCTTCTTGTAAGTCGCGAAGCGAAGGTTGATCAAATGCCCCGTAGTCGATCCCGAATGATCCCCCAGGACCTCGAGGAGTTGATCGATGCCGCGTATCAGGATGCCGATAAGAATGATTCAGTGTCGTTCGCGAGGCAGTTGGCGATGCCGGAGTCGATTGGCTCGTCTCAAATAACTCGTTGGCCGGGGAGGATATAATTGAAAGTGATGTGATGAGAGACGAGATCACTTCTGGCGATGCCGGCTGTACATAGACGCGGTTGGACGAACTGCTGGAAGGTCCTTGAAGAGACTTCCGCCTGGCATGTTGTCTAGAAGGTCTAGGAATGGGTGGTGGGATGCTGTCCATAGCTGCTCAAATATGTCACTATGCCTCCTTTGCCAAAGTCTTCCCGTACGGCTGACTGGACTCGTGGGATTTTGCAGGTCTCTCGCGATGCATTGACCCAGGATTGTTTCAGGGTTGATCAACACTGCGCTGCTCGACTCTGTAGGTTTGACGATTTTCTCAGGCGCAGGATGCCATTGGAGAGTTAGAATGCAGATGGTGTGCTACGTAGGTACTCCCGTCATTACTCGTGGCTCGATGCTCGTGGCTCGTCGCTCGCTATGATAATACTGTCCTGGGTTAAGGGATGAGACGGCGATGGATGCAAGGCTGCAGCTGGCGCAAGATAAAGGGGAAATCTGCACGTCGAGAAGCGTGGTACAGTTACAAAAAACGGCCTTTTCGGGAGGGAAGGTCCTATGTATGTATGCGCTTGCGGTAAGGTTCAATCGTCCGCGCCCCTGATAGACTTTGTTGGTTAGATTATTGCTGCCCTGAAGTTCTTTATGCGAATGGGGTGTCTTTGGGCGGATGCTCCGCCAGCTTATGATGTAGACTTGGGGGGGCTTCAACCCAAAAGTTTGTCCCTGACCCCTGGACCGGCAAATTAAAAAGTAACCAGATGCAGATGATTGATTGAATGGGCGCGCAGAGGTTCGTGCGTAACCGTCAGTTGACTGGAGGCTCTAACGATTATTGCAGTTTTACGTAGGACATGCCTACGACGCTGCATTTGCCATCGAGTCCGGAGTACCGTCAAAATAATGGAACATAAGACAGGCTCAGCCGAAAACCCAAAATATCAGAATAACCTCAATGGCAGAGTTTCTCGGTTCTTATTGTACTTCTAGACTCGGTCTGATAGGCCTCCTCGCGTGGATACGGATCTTCACCCTCTGAGTCCGTGGTCTTCTTCCGTGGTCTTCTTTTGCGTCGCAAGGTATCCCTTTCATAACAGCAATCTTGAGTCCCTGTTGCTCACCTATATAAGGCTGTGCTATGTGGATGCTAGCCTGCTGCTTTCTAAATCGTGTATCTTACATCAAGTAGCACGGTCCGGACGGAAAAGTGGAGACGCATGCATTGTCCCGCACGCGAGAGTTAACGCGATCTTTTACATATCTTCATCGCAAGAGGCCGCTCCCAGTACTCCTCAAAGCTTCAATTTCTAACCTGACAACCTCGATCAATTTGTTATTCTTCTATATGACTTGGTCCACCTTCGTCCTCTTGCATTGTCCTCTTACTTAAAAGCCATAGCCACGCTCGGCATACATATTTGTCTTCATAGTACTCCGTACCGTCAACGCTATTCCTGATCTTCGATACAATTCTTCCCTGTCTCTCTATTGGTCTCAAAACGCAAGGCGGGGCAGCATTGCCAATACAAACAGGGGCCTTGAAGGTTTTAAGAGGAGGGGCAACAAGACCACAATTATATCAGGTCATTGGTCTCAGCATCAATCAATGTGTGCTTTAGGGCTGTGATCTAAAAGGGTGTGTGGAAATGTTGTTGACAGAGGTGTTGCACATAAATCAGAAGCACACTTTCCATGCCATAGCCTATATTTACTTAAAGATCTAGCCCAAGGGCTTTTCTTCCGAGAGGTATGTCCAATCGGGTCCCTTAAACAGGTCAAGTAGCTGAGGAAACCTAATAGATCCTCTAACGCTACATTCACTAATTTATACTCTACTCGACATCGCTGAACTTCGTGTCTAAACTCTATTAACAGCATTCCCACAGCATTACATCACATTACTCATTCAGTAGTCACTACGACTGTCTATTGCCATAACTTCTCTTCCGCTCTCTGCCCGCTTACCTCCTGTTGGCTATATTTCGAATACATCTACTTCCGTACCTGCACTTGCTCTAACTTATCACGCTTAAAGAAACCATGACCCTATCTAGATACTCGACGATGCTAGGAATAATGCTTAGGGGTATTGCTAGAAGACAAGGCCTGCATAGTGAAGGAAATGGCAAGGGAGACTATGCGCCTTAGGGGTTATTGGATTAGGTACACGGAACAAGTATAGGACAAGACGTTGTGGAGTTGAGATGGCTTCAATTAACAACTACGAAGTACCTTATGTGGCGAATCATAGTTGGATTAGCTAAATTTCTCATGTTGGAATGGGAAATCGAGATACCCTAGGCTAGGTAGCGTTGTTTATTGCTTTAGTAAATAGGGCATTCTTCCATGATACTATTTTTAGAGTATTTACTGTTTGGGAATGCGGGGTCTGGGTTGAGACTTTCCCCCGTTAACTCCGGCCTCAACGTCAGCGACTCTATACATTCTACCATTCTACGCAAAACACAAGACACAGAAAGAACCATTCCATTTCTCAAAGGATTACAACCATTTCTCCTTATGACGAATTGTGATTCTATGCCATCTCTCCTAGCACTTCCGCACGAGGTGCTGCAGTGTGTGCTTAAAAACGTAGATCCTCAGGACTTGCCCAAACTTTGGTTGACATGTCGTTCCCTATATACTTTCAATAATGAGATGCTATGTAAATCTGTCTATCTTCGTGCCATGGTCAGTTCGTTACTCTTACTCATTATTTCTTTCTACTAAGCAATTTGTAGGATTACACTCCAAGGTCCAACGCTGCCGAACCAGTATGGACCGAGGAGATAAGAAAGATTATTATGCTAGAGGGCATCCTTTCTAGTACTAATCTTGAGGATAAGGTATCCTGATGCTCTCTGTACATATTGCTCTGCATTTTGACGCTCATAACTTATGTCCGACAGTTGCAACATATCGAGTTTGTTAGTCTCACTATAACGAAATTACTGCAAACAGCAAGTCCCGAGTTAAAACAGACTGTCCTCTTCCTACAGCGCCATTTTAAGAGCAAGCAAAATCAGGATGCATTCCTTTGTCATTCAGAGCTTTTCGATCGAGCAAGATATCAAGATCGAGTGTCATTTGTCCGTCAGCCTTTTCCAGCACGCCAAGCATCAGCAAAACTTCATTGTCTCTATGGTTCCCCTCTGGAATTCGCTGGCAAGCGGAGATCCCAGAGGACGTATCCATATGCCTGCTCCAAAGTCTACGATCTGCGCAATTACACCCAAAAAACAAAATGGGGGCCTTTTATGGAAGACGGGTCTGGGAACGTAGACTGGGAGAGGGTCGAAGCCATCATGGTAACTTTGGGCTACAATCTTCGTCGCTTCGATGACACAGCTTTACTAAGTAAAGTGTGGGAAACACCATTTTTAGATGCTGTTCCTGATAGCTACGTGTCTGGTGACATACCATTTGCAAAACAAATTATTGAAAAGTCAAAAGAGAACTTAGAACTAGATGCTCATAGCTTATTACTTATAGTTTATTACTTACTATAATAATACTATCTTAGGTTAAGGGATAAGAGCTAGATAGGTAGGTAATATAGTTCTTTATATAGAGTTTCTAAT
>JAJONI010001263.1:2539-13425 GCA_022190145.1 Pezicula rhizophila
GTACCTAGCCTAGGTAAAGAAAGAGACTTGATCCTTTTTAGTTTTAGTCAGCCACCCTTCCTTCCTTCCTCGGCGCGGGCATCAGTGGGGGAATTTCGTCATACAGAAAGCTTTGTCAGCAGGCTGAACTATTTGGAATACAGATCCTTGGCTCGCTTGGGTTTGGGGCGGGGGGTTAGCCTCTGTGTTGGCATCCTGCCATTGATATCACTACTGTTGCTCTGTAGTTTTTCTGTATTCTGTGTATTATTGTGATACACTGTATTTATATCCTCATGTGAGTTGTGTGAATGTGAAGCCTTTAAGTGATCTGAAATATTGGTTGGAGCTCAACCACCGGACTATGCTGGAGCCCTCTCGCTTCCGACAATCGCGCGTACTGTTACTGTATCCATAATCTCGTGCTGCCAAATATCTCGACACCTTTCCAAAAAAAAAAAAAAAAAAAACCAAGCAAAAAAACCAAGGCCACCTCTCCGGCTGACATTCCCAACTCAATAACGAAGGCACATATAAGTCCCCAAATAGAGGACTTTCCTCCATACAGTCAAGGTGGCTTCCAGTGCTCTGGCATCGCAAGGTGCCACCCTGTATTCATCTGCACTTCAGCGCCTTCCTGACTCTTTTCAGAGCTACCTCCACAACGTCATAATTCAAGTCAATAAAGCCTTCCTACAACTTCCAGAACCAGCCCAAGAGTACCTGCGATCTGCCGCAAAGACCACCCATCTAGATTCGCCTACTGCTGTTGCTGGCAGCATCCTCCTCGTTCTTACCGCCGCAGTCTCAATGAGCCGCTGGGGTTCCAATTTCTGGAGCGGGCAACGACTCTCACCCTTTGGTTCCAGACAACATGCTCCCAATGTTACAGACGACGACTTTTCCTACATCACATCGGAGGATCTAGAGGAACCAAGAAGAACGTATGATCCTCACAGCCGCCAAGCACCCACGATAGGACAAGAGGAGGACGATGTCCTATTAATAAAAAACAAAGGCATTACATATCCAGTCAAGTTTCCAGCATACAGCATTGGAGATGGCAAGTTGCAGGTTAGAGATGTACGGGAACGCGCTGCAACTGTCATGGATATTCCGGAGAGCAAGGGAAAGAAGCTGAAGCTACTTTACAAGGGCAAGCATCTAAAGGACGAATTTGCGCCATGTCGTGATTATAACCTCAAGAACGAGTCGGAGATCTTGTGTATCGTGCCGGATGGTCAGAGTGATAGCAGGTCCGATTCCGAAAGCGGCGACGACAGCGCAGGCGGTTCCTCAATTGGAAAGAAGCTCCGTAGTGGAAAGAGGGGCAAGAAAGCGAAGAAGGCCAGCAAGAGGAAAGGCGGCGACAATCTCTCACCAGAAGCAGCCGGAACCTCGAATGGCAATTCCCGACCAGTTTCACCATCACCACAAACCACACCGAAGGGCCCAATCGAAAAGTTGCAAGTTATCTCATCACACTTCCACACTAAGATTTTACCTCTCTGCGTCCAGTTTACTGCAGCCCCTCCCACGGATCCAAAGAAAAAGGACTTCGAACATAAAAGGCTGAGTGAGACAATTATGAACGAGGTGCTATTGAAGCTGGATGCAGTGGAGACTGAGGGCAATGATGAGGCTAGACAGAAGCGAAAGGACTTGGTCAAGGAGACGCAGATGATCCTGAATGGATTGGATGCTAAGATGGCTGAATGATTGAGCAATTGGGCGTTTGGAACGGTTTACGAATTTACTTTGCTGCATCAATTGCATTGCATGTATCTTGGGTCGGAGTACCCATTCTGGAGAAGCAGATTCTGGTTGTCGTTGCAGCGAGGCGTTCTACGCTCTTAAGAAACAGAGCAGAAAGCAGACAGACACGGACGGTTCGGAAATCGCATTAGAATGACTCGGCTTAGGAAACGTTAGAAATAGGAAACCTTTGCTCCTAACCGTAAGAATTTAAACCCAATGACTTTGTACCAGCTGTTCCCTTGTTGGGTAAGGTACTGCCGTATGAATTGGTTTATAAGGGATCATTTTAACTAGGGGATGGGGGTTACTTAAATCAAGTGAGTTACCCAAATACCCAAATCAAATGAGTTACCCAAGTCCATCTCTCATGTCTGAATAAATAACTATTCGAAATGATCTCTCATGATTCAATTCTTACAGTACTACGACTTAGATAGACCTAGTTATAGTCCGGTTTTCGAGGTGTTGGGTAACTGAAACTAATCCACCAACTCGGAGAGTATCTTAATTTCCCTAAATACACGGAGCCCTGTTATTATTTCTACTTTTTCATACATGTTGACTCCGTGACAACATAGTTCTTGACTGTTAATAGCCTTGTGCCCGAGATAAAGTGGCACTCTACATTGAAGGAAAAAAATTCTTGACGGAATTCGTTCCAAGTGACAGGTTTGCTCACAGGCCGGATTTGACGTGATGATTTGGTTTTAATAAGTAGTAACTGATTTTATCGTACAGTACATCAAGAAGTCTGCAGCCTTGCCAGCCAGCCTTCTTGACAGCGGCCAGCCCTAGAATCACGGGATAAATAGTTAATCCGAGGCGTGTTGTTGAACCACATGACTAGTCAAAATAAGCGAGCTAACCCGACGCACAACAAAGAAATTCAACCTCAAGACCGCATTTCAAGCACTACGACAACAATTCGACCACCTCCACCATCACGAAGGTAGAGGATACGACAACCTTACAACAACTGTCTTCTCATCGCTAGCAGGACAGGATGTCGACCTTCGAGCCAGTCGTAAGTCCTCGACTCCCGCGCGCAACTCCACATATTGGATCAACCTCGAAAAGCATTGAATAGTCTTAGGAGTTGGGAAGAGGCATGGCTAACTGGTATATCTGCGGATTAGATCACTATCGATGGCAAGGGCCACCTCCTTGGTCGGCTGGCCAGTACCGTGGCGAAGCAGCTGCTCAACGGCCAGAAGATCGTAGTTGTACGAACGGAGGCCTTGAACATCTCTGGAGAGTTCTTCCGTGCGAAGCGTACGTAGTACCTAAATCCCGACGATGGAAGAGATGGAAGATGAGGAAGAAGGGATTGGATTGCGCAAAGATGGATTGGAAAACGCTGAGACTAACTTTACTTGACGTATAGTAAAGTACCACGCCTACCTCCGAAAGATGACAAGATACAACCCAACCCGAGGAGGTAAGATGTCCCCCTTTCGACTTCATGAGGACCAGCGACGGTCGGGAATTGGACGTAGCATCTGACCCATTTACATAGGTCCTTTCCATTTCCGTGCCCCATCAAGAATCTTCTACAAGACCGTCCGTGGAATGATTCCTCACAAGACTGCCCGTGGCGCCGCCGCTATGGAGAGACTAAAGGTTTTCGAGGGTGTCCCACCACCATACGACAAAGTCAAGCGTGTTGTTGTCCCCCAAGCCTTGAGAGTGTTGAGATTGAAGCCCGGACGCAAGTACTGCACAGTTGGCCGATTGAGTCACGAGGTTGGCTGGAAATACCAGGACGTTGTTGCTAGGTTAGTAATAAGGATTTCAATGGACTGAAGAAAGTAATACTGATATTGTATAGACTTGAGGAGAGAAGAAAGGTTAAGGGAGCCGCATACTACGCACGCAAGAAGGCTGCGCGCAAGCAACTCTCTGACGCCCAGAAGAGCGCGAAGGTTGACGAGAAGACCAAGAAGCAATTGGCTGAGTACGGCTACTAGACTATCGACTTTCGAGTTTTGATTGTTACGTCTGCGCTGTCTGGGCTTGGTTGGTTGGGGTCATTCTTGTTTTCCTTTTTCGCAATCGTCAATGCTTTGTCGACCTATAGGGGACGACCCAAGGCTGGTTCTCAAATAAATCACAAGGATGGGAGGGTGCTACATCGGGAAAAGAGCGCTGATATAGCACGGAACTCTTCTACTCTGTATAGCTTTCATCTGGTCACGCGCTCATAGGGAAAATGAAAACCTCGAAATAAGTACTTGAAGGTGCAGGGCATATTTTGGTGATGGTAATGGGAGTCTGGTGATTTTAGAATGCATTGGTTTATGGCACTTGGGTACAACAACTAGTGCGCAAACTCATCCTTTTTTGACTTCCCAAGATCATATCTGCGGTTCTATGACAATTAATTACCTTATGCTCAGGCTTGGGAAACTGGATCTTTTTGTTTTGCAAGGCATGAACGCATCAGACCAACATTTCTTTTCAGAGCTTCTACTAACTCTGGTTCTCAACCCTAAACCTCACTCACGTCATACTCGGAGGACTGTTCTGTTTCCATGCAGCCTTGCATTCTATGATACCCACAACGGAATTATTGATGGGCTCACAGCCTCGCGAGGGGGGGGTTGAGTCGTTGTCGTTGGCTTTGTGCTTATGTGCAGTACTGTACCTCGGGAATACGGGAGAGCACGGCTACTACCCCACAGCGGGTGCGAAATCGCATATCGGCGTTTGGAAGCTCAACAGCAGCCGGCCCCATCTATTCCCTGTCCTCCCTCCCTGCATTTGGCAATTTAGCAATGCCTTTTTTTGCTACAGACAAGACACCTCTGCCATCTGCCATTTGGAATAATGCCTCTCTCTCTTGTCTCTCTCTCTTCGTGGTATGAGATCAGTTCACTTGCAAACAGTTCAACGCTTGGAGCATCTCTTTGACATATTGTACGTACTTTCGTACTGTAATCTGTAGACCACAATTACCCCCCCGCATTTTGTACTCCACTGTTCCTTAGATTGATTTAACGACAACAACAACAACGTCCTACCATACATACATACCCTCCCTATCACAATATTCTAGACGACACGCACAATGTCATCAGCAACCGCCCGCCTCCAATCCCTCCTGTCGCAGTTCGCCGGCACCAACACCAGCACTCCTGCTCACAAGAATCACATCCACCAATTGTCTCCAACCTTCTTCCTAGAGCGGGCAGCTCAAATCGAGCCGGAGGCCGAAGCAATTTACCATGTAACCTCCAATGGCAAAGTACTCCGTCGCTCATACCAAGAATTCGCCGACCGAGCACGGGGGCTCGCCTACTTTCTAAAATCCAAAGGCTTCAAGAAAGTGGGAATCCTAGCCCCAAATACGCCTGGTTTCTTAGAGTCGATATTTGGGATCGCAGCCGCTGGAGGTGTTAATGTGGCGGTTAATTATCGGTTAAAGCAGGAGGACATCAGTTATATTCTTGATTTTGCTGAGGTGGACGTTGTTGTTGTTGATGAGGAGTTTGTGGGGTTGTTGAATGGGTTTAGGAAGAAGAGGCCGGGTGTACCTTTTATTATTGATACAGATACAGACTTCACCGAGGGGGAGTTGAGTGGGCCTTTTGACGAGGCAATTTTGGAAGGGTTGAATTATGATAGAAAGACTGGAGGGAAAGGGTGGGCTGGATTAGAGAGTGAGAGGATTAAGGATGAGGATGGGACTATTGCTATTCCCTTCACAAGCGGTACAACGGCAAAACCGAAGGGCGTTGTTTACACGCACCGAGGAGCATACCTTGCTGCTCTGGGGAATGTCATTGAGTCAGGACTGAACTATCATACTGGACGATGTGGGTATTTGTGGACATTGCCTATGTTTCATGCAATGGGTTGGACTTTTCCATGGGCCGTAACAAGTGTTCGTGGCACTCATTACTGTCTGAGAAAAATCGACTATCCACTTATCTGGAATCTACTCAAAACGGAAAACATAACGCATTTCAATGCAGCACCTACAGTTAATACACTCCTCTGTGCAGCAAAGGAAGCTCAGAAACTCGAGCGTCCTGTCAGGGTCACAGTGGCAGCTAGTCCACCAACAGCCCATCTCTTCGAGCAGATGACGAACCTGAACCTCTTCCCTGTTCATGTCTATGGTCTAACAGAAACATACGGCCCAATTACAAAAGGTTACCATATGCCTGTCTGGGAAACTCTTCCCACGAAAGAGAAATATGCACGAATGGCTCGGCAAGGTCATGGCTTCATCACTGGCTTGCCAATAAGAGTAGTAAAGCAAGATTTGCCAGAGGGAGTACTTGAAGATGTGAAGAAGGATGGAAAGGAGATTGGCGAGATTGTGTTCTTTGGTAATATCTGTGCCAAAGAGTATTACAAGGATGCTGAGGCGACGAGGAAGTTGTTTGCAGGTGGTGGTTTGCATTCTGGAGATTTAGCAGTCTGGCATGAAGATGGAAGTGCACAGATATTAGATCGGGCAAAGGATATAATTATCAGCGGTATGATCCTTCTCCTCTCAATCTCCCTCAAAGTTCGCTCACCAACATCTTCCCAGGCGGCGAGAATATCTCATCTGTAGCACTTGAGGCAATGCTCGTCCAACATCCAGACGTCCTAGAAGCGGGTGTTGTCTCGGTAGCAGACTCCCATTATGGTGAGCGGCCAAAGGCTTTCATTACGGTCAAGGAAGGAAAGGAGATGAAGGGAGAGGATCTCATAACTTGGGCTAAGGATGAAAGCTCGATATCGAGGTTTATGGTGCCTAGGGAGGTGGAGATCGTCAAGGAGTTGCCAAAGACGAGTACGGGGAAGGTAAAGAAGAATATCTTGAGGAAGTGGGCGAAGGGTGATTATGAGGAGAGTTGATTGGTAGATAGTTTTAGATATCATATTTTTGATAGAAAGAAGTCTTGTAGACATCAATTCGGGGTTTAATACTTTATGAAGATGGTGCCACTTTTGCGTGATGGAGCTACAACCCCTGCTGCTCCAGCCCCTCCAAAACAAAAATTGGCCCAAGCTCAAGCTTATGATGACGACCTCAGGACTACCTAACTCTGTTCGTTCTTTCTGGCTTCTCATCCGTCTCTTTTCCTGGTGAACCGATGAGGATATTCTGCTCTTCTCTTCAATTGCTAGGTCACGGCTAGCTTAATGCACGCCTACGGAGTACTGTACTGTAGTTAAGTCGTTGGATCAATCCCACCAGATACTCAGAATTGCCGTTGCCAACACCAACATGCGACTCTCCAACCCCCTCGCCTTCACGCCAACGCCTGTAACAGTGATAGTCACCATCATATATCTCGCCGTTTTCATTCCACTACTCGTTGTGCACGAGACTGTGCCTTCTGCGCCGAGTAACCCAACACCTGTTAAAGGCATCAATATCACCGAAGCATGGCTTGACCTCCAGGAGTTGAGCAATGGGTACCATCCATTTAACAGTAGGAGAAATGATGATGTTAAGAACTGGTTGCTGAAGAGAATCGGGCAAATATTGGACCGGAATAATGCAGCTTGGAAGGCAGAGAGTGTCGGAGGCAGCGTCTATTATGACGGACTTCTAAATAAAGGGCAAGGCAGTGATGCCACTGACCCTGAATCACAGGTCGGATACGATGCACACCATGAAAATCTACCCATGAGATCCGCGAGTCTAGCAGCTGTTGTATTCAATGATTTAGTTTCAAATTACACAAGCAATGCTCTGACGGCCATAGGAGTATCTGGGCGACGCTTGGGGATCAGCACGTACTTCGAAGGCAACAACATCATTGTATATATCAGAGGCTCTGAGGATGAAGGAGGAGAGTGGTGGAATTCTCGATCTTTCAGTGCCGAAACGACGCATGGAAAGGGAGGAGTTATGATCAATGCCCACTTCGACAGTGTCTCTACTGGATTTGGAGCTACAGATGACGGCGTTGGGGTCATTACTCTTCTTCAGTTGATCAATTACTTCTCCCAGGAATCAGCCATGCCCAAGAAAGGTCTTGTCTTGCTATTTAATAATGGAGAGGAGGATGGCCTGTATGGCGCCAAAGCCTTCTTGTCACACCCAATGGCATCCTTCGTTCACACGTTCCTCAATCTCGAAGGCGCAGGTGCAGGTGGTAGAGCGACTCTCTTCCGGAGCACAGATGCCGAGGTAACAAAGGCTTACGCAAAGGCCAGACACCCCTTTGGCACAGTTGTCAGCTCCGATGGCTTCTCTCTAGGCTTCGTGAGGAGTGAGACAGACTATGTCATTTTTCGCGCAGAGGGTTATCGAGGGCTCGATGTCGCCTTTTGGGAACCTAGAGCTCGGTACCATACCAATGAGGATAGTACAAAGTATACATCCAAGGATTCGTTGTGGCATATGCTGTCTGCATCCCTGGCAACTGTCAAATCCCTGTCCTCTGACACAAGCAGCACCTTCGACGGGCCCAGAGGTGATCAAGCACCTGGCAAAGTCAAGAATGGTCAAGGCCATGAAGGTGTTTGGTTCGATATCTTTGGTGAAACTTTTGCAGTCTTTCGACTAAGGACACTATTCGCATGGTCGCTATCTCTACTCATAGCATCGCCCCTGATATTGATGCTTGTTTCATTCCTTCTTGTCCGAGCAGACAAATACTACTTTTTCGCAGGCACAGTCAAATCCGAGGAGGAAGGCATCGAGTCTGTTTCCTTGGGGGGTTGGAAGGGAGCCTTTAGGTTTCCTATTACCCTAATCGTGTCTTCAGCACTTGTAGTTGGAGCCGCATTCCTGGTCAGGAAATTCAATCCTTTGATAATATTCTCCTCCTCATATTCTGTATGGGCCATGTCACTGAGCTTATTCTTCGCTTCATTCTGGTTTCTAATGGCAGGCTGCAATTTTGTAAGGCCGTCCGCCCTACATCGGAGCTACGCTTTAATATGGATGTTTTCAATCGGATGGGTACTCCTTGTTGTGGCTACCGTCTACGAAGATCGCTTTAAAATCAGCGGTGGATATATGTTTGTTATCTACGAGTCAGCCATTTTCCTAGCCACTCTCGTCGCTCTTCTTGAGCTATTCGCTCTCCCTACAAAGGTCTCGGTGGTTGATGAGGCTCGCCACCACAACGAGAGGATGGATGGGCTCGATGCTCTACCTAGGAGTGAAACTGTCGGTTCGGCTGCTAACGCAGACGACGCGGACGAGGAGCCTACAGAGACAACCCCTCTTGTGTCAGATAGTGAACGTCACCGATCGATCGGTGCTACTTTCTCGAACGGATATCGCAGAACAGTGGCTGCTCTCAATGACGGCCCGAGTGATGAAGACCACGACGACGAAAAGCATCAGGCCTTCGGAGGGGAGCAGCCCTGGTCTGCGAACTTGCCAGCGTGGACTTGGGTACTGCAATTCCTGTTGGTTGGTCCGTTCGTATTGATCATCCTAGGACAAGTGGGACTGCTTATTGTTACTGCTCTTGATCAGACTGGTACAGATGGTAGTTCTCTTATCCTGCCGTACCTTATCGTTTCGCTATTTTCGATCTTGTTATTGCTGCCACTTGGTCCCTTCGCTCACCGCATTACTCACCATATTCCTACTTTTATCTTCTTGGTTTTTGTGGGAAGCCTAATTTACAATTTGGTCGCTTTTCCATTCTCTCCTAATAATCGCTATAAGGCATACTTCCAACAAACAGTGGATTTGGACACCGGTATCAACAAGGTTACATTGGCCGGTATCGAAGAATATATTCGTGAGATTATCTCCCATATTCCGAGCGCATCTGGTCAAAAAATCACTTGCACCACAAAATCTACAGTTAAAGACGGCCTGTCCTTTTGCTCATATGAAGGCCCGGCCCCAAATGTGATTGGCAATATTCCAACAGGAGTACCGCCGGAGAAAAGATTCAAGGAGTGGCTTACATATAATGTGACCCGAACACCTAAGGAAAACCACGCACGCTTCCACATTTCAGGACGCGAAACCCGGGCCTGCATCATCCGTTTCGACTCCCCTTTCCACAAATTTTCGGTCAAGGGAGCTGCCACACGAGGCAAGTTCGGTGGTGATGATGTGCCTGACTCTGGTTCTGACCAGATCAAGCTGTGGTCGAGGGATTGGGATCACGAATGGGTTGTTGACGTTGAGTGGGCTGTTAGTGAGGATAAGCAACCAGGTGATGAGGGAATTGGAGGAAGGGTCGTTTGTCTTTGGTCTGATCATAATGAACCAGGTCTTATTCCGGCTCTTGATGAAGCGCAGAGATTTGCACCGGCTTGGACAAGTATTTCCAAAACCATGGATGGACTGGTCGAGGGTAGCAAACCTTTCGTTGTCTAGTGTGTTTGGTGACACAAAGGGAAATGGCGTTGCATAGGTAGCATTTAGTATTTTGTTTTACTCATTTAACGGTGTTAAAAGGACATGTTATTGTTGGTCTCTAGGTTTTAGTTCTCTATAAATGTTAAGCTCTCTGCATTACGTCAGTACTTTATTAATTTACTGCTACATCATCGGTAACTGCGTATATACTACCAGTATAAGTTTGACCCACCAGCCTGGCCATATCAACAGAGGATGGAATGCTAAGCAAGTGACGGAAACTTAAGCTGTTTTTAATGTGTAGTCACACTTACCCTTATACTACTTGAAGGAGACAGCTGGTTTGTTTACTTTTATGTGATTAGTTAACATTAGTACTTGTACAGTTCTATGCTGTATTTTACTATCTCGCTACTAGAGTAGGTAAGCGGGAGGTGGATAGAGACATAGGGCTGGATTTGTGGTTTGTGGTTTGTGCTTTTGTTTTGTAGCTTGTAGTTTGTGGGTGCGGATTTGTTGGTTTTCTAGGGGAGTGTGGAGATTTGTAAAGTAAGGGTTGGGTTTGTGGTTTGTTTTATGCTTCTGGGAGATGTTTGAGTGGAGAGAATGATAAAATTAGTGGATTTATTAGGTTATATAGTAGTATGAGATAGAATATGGAGTTGTTGGTAAAGCGTGTTCATTACCTTTGTGGAGGTTCAAGCGGTGTTGGGATTTGGGGATGGAGAATTCTGGGGTTTAGATGATTTGGTATAATGCTCGTTTAAAGTATATAATTAATATTTCTGGAGTGACTGGATTTAGCTCTGACAATATAGATGCTGCTATGTGACTATTCTAAATGTCTAGAGCAATAATTATATAGGTT